>JAJEJH010001059.1:0-49421 GCA_026122585.1 Anacardium occidentale | reverse complement strand
TGGCATGTTCATAATCAATATCATCAATTTTGCATTGCATATGGAAAAAGTGACCATGCATAGATATAAAAGGAGTCAATAAACACATTCATGCATCACATAAGAAATATTGAGTTTCTTGGAGTATTGCATGCATTCATAGGTTCTCAACTCACCCCAAGATGTAATTTGTTTCTTGGTTTCTCCCAAAGGGAGCAATCTATCTTTTAATCTACCCCATAAGGGGTAATGGGTATCTTTAGTCTCCTTGAAGGGTAACCTATGGTTAACTCACCAATTAGGGAGTAATCCATCTTTAGCTCATCGTTCATGAGGTAATAAGTCCTTGGCACATTGCTTGGGGAGCAATATTATTTCTAGCTCATCCATATGAGGTAGTGTGGATATAGTTGGTAGTAGGAGCCCGTTGATAGTGTGGCACCTATGTAGAGTAAAAAGGATAAGTAGATTATATGGAACAAGTAGACTAAGTGGAGTGTGTAGATTATATGGAGTCTGTGGACTAGGTAGACCATATGAACTAAATGGACCATACGGAATATATGGACTAAGTGGACCATGTGGAGTGTGTTGACTTAGTAAACTATGTAAAGTATGTGAACTAGGCAGACTTTATGAAATATATGAACTATGTGGAGTATATGAAGTATTGTGTGGAGCATGATGTAGAGTATTCTAAAGTTCCTGATTATGATCGATTTTTCATTTTGTGGATTTTTTTGAATTATTTCTGTAGATTGAGTGGATTATGTTAATTGCTTTGAAGTTTGTGACTAAAGTCGGTTCTTTACCTTGAGGATTATTCCAGGATCTACGACTATGGTTGATTCTCTAATTTGACATGGATGTCTTTTTTGTGATTATTGTTTGGTTGGATCTTGCATTTGGTCTCTATATCATACTTTGTTGTGCTTTGCATGTATCTTGTATTCATCTCCTTGAATCTTTGAGTTCATAAAATAGCCACTAAACTCTTTTCTCTTTAGACAATAGTCTTAGACCTTGTTTTAACCCGTTTTGACTTCACAAATAGAAAGTAAATTATTCATAAAGGAAATAAATCCTCCAAATCATTCATATAGGAAAATTCTTTAAAGAAAATCATTCATAAAGGAAATTTCTCTAAAGGAAATTATTTATAAAGAAAAAATTCTTTAGGAAAATTATTCATAAAGAAATTATTCTTTAAAGAAATTATTCATGAAGGAAATATCCTTTAGAGAAATTATTTATATAGGAAGATCCCTTAAAGAAATTATTTCTAAAAGAAAATACCATATTATTTCAGGGAAACCCTTATATAAAGTGTTAGAATTCTCCAAAAGAGGGAACTTTTGGGGGGAATGATTTTAGAGAAAGATCACACATCCTAGAAGAGGGAAAAATACACTTTGGGAAGAAGTTCTTAGATAGAAATAGATTATAGAGAGAAAACAATATCGCTTCATAGAGGGAGTCCTTACACAAAACCCTTAACTTGAATCGTTAGTTGAATACCTTATCTAATAAATACCCAACTTAAGAAAAGTTGTCATCTATTCATCGGATCTTGTGGACTCAATTCATTAGGAGAAAAGCTCGAAGGAGCCAATATCATTAGGCATGTAATCCTAAGGGGAATACCTATAACTCGGTTTTGAGTTTTAATCGATGTAATTCTTATATAATTATTCTTTTGATTAAATTTATATTTTGCTTTAGCTATTTTATTTTGTTCTGATTAAAATTGTTTTTCAAATTTATTTTGGAATTGTTTGCAGGTAGTTTTGAAGAACCCAAAATTTTAATTAATTATTTGTGTGCCTTTTTTTAATGTTTTTATGATTATTGTTAAGTTTTTTTCGATTAACCTGAGTTAGATATGCTATTATCTATATTTGTAATTATTAAGGTTATTAATGGGTTAAGACTATATTTACTATTTTGATGAGGTTGATTTCATTAATGGAATTATATTTGTTGATGGAAGTTATGTTGTTACTATGAATGGTATAGAGATAGGATATAATGTGATTTAGAACATTACACTTTGATTCTTATTTAGTTTAATTGATTTTGTATTTTTATTTTTGTATTTGACCCTTTATATTTTATTATGATATCCGCGATATTGGAAAGACCCTTTTGAAATTAATGTACCCCTATTCCTCAACTATATAATTTTATTTAATTTTTGTCACTTACTTTACTTATCATTTTGTTGTGAATGAATATTAATTATTATATTTGATATATTTTAATATGAAAAACTTAAGACCACTGAAATTTAATTAAAATGAATCATAATATGGAGGTTATACTTCAAATTCAATGATATGAGTTTCTAATATATTTTTATATCATACTTAATTTTTTTGATCTGTCCATTAGATAGACAATGACGAAATTAATTCTTCTACAAAAGATTTAAAGAGTTATTCATCTTTGTCATACTTTTTTTTCAAATACAACTTAAGTGATATTTTCTAAATCACTTCATAATTGATCAAGAGCTTATTGGGCATTTATCTTAATTATGATAAAATGTTTAAACAAAAATAATAAGGCTTACCAACTAAAGTACCGGTTGCAGATCTGACTTTATTTTTCTACTTAATTTTAACTTTCAAGTAAATTCAACTGATGCATTAATGGCTTTCAAAACGCCATTAATAATAGTGAAAAGCAAAAAAAGAATTCAACAACCAAATTAATGGCATTCAATTAACGAGAAAAGAAGTTTGGTCTCTAGTCAAAGTGTGCACTCTGAACTTTCCAACGTAGAATTATGAACCCTTGTCAAGAATCGACCTCTTAAATTATCTAGAATGAATTACGCTTCTTCTTTTTTTTTTTTTTTTTATTCCTTGACAATTAAAGAATTACCACACTTGAATTTATGGTGGGCAACAATTAAGAATTAATTATGGTTTCTCTCCGGCGAGCGAATATATATATATATATATATATATATATATATTTATTATTATTATTATTATTGTTATTGGTCTACTATTCAATGTTTTTATATTTTTTTTGTTGATGAGACCTTTATGCGAAGCTTGCCTTTTGATTTTATAGCATCTGGGTAACTAATTCCAAAAATCTGCAAATGAAATGGGATACTAAATCAATCTTTAAATTAACTTTATACAGTAGTAATTAAACATAGTGATTGACATTTTTGACTCAAGGTTTGGCTTTAAGACTTGTTTTTTTTTTTTCATATAAATCAAACTTTTTCAATCAAAATCTAATTTCTTTAAAATAATTAATATTATGAGAATAAAATAATAAGTTCATCATATAGCATTTTTTAAAAATGAAATAAAAGTTTTTTACATATCTCACCATAACATTTTAAACATTGATAGTTTGATATTTTATAGTTTAGAAATTTGTAATTCAGTCTATACAATTGAAGTTTAGAAACTCAAACCACTACCATAAATGATTTGTCCACTACAACCAATCAAAATGAGTGAGTCAAAACGACTTTAAGGCCTTCAAATTCTAACAATCTCTAATGAACAGAGATTAAAGTAATCAAATAACTTGAAAGTTTAGATAACAAAAAAGATGATTTGTAGGGTTGGGAGTGGCATGGTTTGCTAGAGTAGGGGGAGGGGGTGACAACTCAATAGTGATAATAATGGCGATGGGGTTTGACCAGATATGTGATGTAGAGGTGAGAGATGGTGAGTGCGAGATCGAGCATGGCTTGCAAGCTGGCATACTGGGGATAGCGAGTGACATACTGGGGATAGAGAGTGACGACTTGATGACAGTAGGATAGTGGTAGGGGTCAATTAGGTCTTCTTGGAAGAATAGAGCGAAAGTTAACATTTGAAAGGACAAAGAGGATGCTGACAAATTAGATATTTTAAATAATATTTTAAAATTTTATAAATTTGAGATAATATGATAAAAATAAAATAGTTAGGAACAACATCTTACTTTAACCTTCTGATGTTATGTCTAATAAAATTAGATTTTGAGTAAAGAAATCTAATTTATGTATTGAATGGGTAGAAAAATGTTTTAAAGCCAAACTGGAAGATGTAAATCACTCCTTAACATATAATATAAGATTCTTGAGACACGATATTTGTGCGAGGAAAGCCAAGTTTGAATTTGTAATTTCACCAATCAGCTTCTTCCTTGTATCCTCACCAATACGTTATCTTTATAAAATCTATGTGCTGGGACAATTTCAAGTTCACGGGCTCTCATTTACTGAAAAGTCCCGATTGAAGGAAACCGAAGTCTAACTAAAGTTGGCATTGGTCATCTTTTATTTCTGTATATCCTTTGAAAGGAATAATCATTTTATTGTCTACCATTTTGTTTTTAAGTTTGTCTTTTGATTCCTGAATGGAGGAATCCAGCCCTAAATCTTTCTAATTAGGACACTAAACAAGACATTAATTCAGTACCAGAAATCCCACATCTCCTCCAACCCTGTGTGTCCCAGTAGAGCACTTCAACGACTCAAAGAGCTTCAATATTTGATCGAATATGAGAGGTGCTATAATACATCAACTTTGTCTTGCATGGACTCTTTTGATGAAATTTCCGGTTTTGGGATCCAGCTCGTCAGTGATAGGCAATTTTCCTATGATGATTATTGTCACCATTGGTTGATTACATATATTCAAGGTGGTGTTTTTGAAACTGGATATTTGTACTCTCATATGCTTCACCACCAGTGGGAGATTTAATTAATTTGATCGAAATGAGCCATGACTCTGTTGGACACACATCAAGAAGTGCTAATATCATCGAGCTAATTAAATAGACAATGGTGCCCCTGAAAGTTGAAACAAATATTTAAAATTGAAAATGGTTACAAATTTCACGGTATCAGACCAGCTGCCACCTTTTGACCTTTTGCAGTTTGCAAGAAAATATATTCCGGGGAAACATTTCCCATTGAACTTCAAGACAAATTTGATTAGGATTCCCAATTAATAATGCCTATAGCTGGCAGGCGAACCCCCCTAATCAAAGCAAGCCTAATGTAGAAGAAACGAACGAATTGGTGAAGAGGTCAATGCATTACTGTTCTTCTCGGAAAACAATTAATTAATTTCTTTGCGTAATTTGCGTAAACAAAATAGCGAAAACCCATCAACCAATTATATGACTAAGGCATCATTATCCTGAGATCATATAATTTTGGAGTTTTTGGACTGCTTCCCTATGAGGATTCTCTATCACTTCGCATTCTGATTAATTAATTTGTATTTTTAGTAACTTCACTTTGCTTTCGTTTTAAAATCTGTGTTGTTCCCCTAGTTGGATTTGTTTGTTATGTTAATTAATTAATAACACATTTCCTTTAATCAATTTTATTGTGTCTCTATACCCCACAAGTCCTAATGGTTATCAATAATTGAAAACCCCCTCACATCACATGTGTCAGTATATGGCTACTCGGCCATTTAATATTTCAGATTTCATCTATCAAGAGTTGTGTTTTTGCAGTCTGAAGTTAGGGTACCCTTATTTTTTCAAATTAAAATCAGCCAGACGCAGTTGAATTGAATAAACAATCAATGCCTGCATAATATATGAGCATATTCGTGTAGCACAAGATAATTATACAAAGAATACACTCAATTATACCCCTTAATACATCCACGTCATTGCTTATTATTTACGTAGGCTCACATTTTTTTTTATACGGTTGATCAAGTCCATATTTTAATTAAAACATACAATTGTTTAAGATGACTGAGATTAGGATAAACATCGATCCATTTTAATATTCCTGTGCATGATAATATCCACACAAAGATCCCTCCTTGAGGAGCTTGAAACCATAAACAAAGGCACAAAAATACAGTAAAACTAAAAGAAAAAGTGCATGTTTGGCCTTCAAGGTCTGATTCTTGAAGTTTGAAAAATGATTGTTTTAAACTGATTGCTTTGCAGTAGAAACTGTACCAACACGTTCACACATCGTTTCCCAAAAAGAAATGCACAGATGAAACCAATTTTATTTTATTTTTGCTGTCATAAAAAATAAGTTTGTTTCCATTGAAAACACCAAAGTCAAACATACAATCTGAAGCTAAGCTCAACAATCTCTGTGATTTTACTCCCAGTCAGCGTCGGCACCATATTCACCACTAGTACCTAACTTTTTCCTCTGTCTTGTTTTCATCAAACAAAAAGCTATTGTAACAACTACTAGTACCGATAAGTTGCTTAGTCTCCTCAAATCCATAGTCCAGTAATGGCGTTTCATTCCAACCCCCATTAATATTGAGCTTTTGCTCATGATTCCAGCTCCCATTTGTGTCATAAAAACAATTCTGCAAACCCATTTGAACGGTTTTATAATTCCCGCTTCCGCCGTAATCATACTCTAATTCTTGTGTAGCATCTGAGGAGCTCCAACTGGCGGCTGCTTGATCGTTTCCAAACATTAAGGCACTATCCTTCACTTGATAATGCTGAATAGGACTCAACAAATTGCTCTCTTGGGGAGCCTGGAGAATATTCGAGCTTGTAGTGATGCAAGAATTGTTGCTCAAGAGAGTGTTGGAAAATGAATTTGGTTGATCTAGAGAGGTGAAAGTTGTAGCCTGAGTGGTGTAATATGATATTGCAGATGATGGCGATGATAGTTGAGGTGATGGAGATGGAGATGGTGATGAAGATGTCTGAAGAAGATATGAGAAAGTTGCTTGGTGATGAGGTAATTTTCTTTGAGATTGATGATTAGCCATGCCCATGAGCTTCTTCTTCAGCTTGGTGTTCCAGTAGTTCTTGATATCATTATCGGTCCTGCCAGGCAAATGAGCTGCTATTATTGACCACCTGCATGAATAATACAAAAGTCTAAACTTGTCATGCATGAAAAGTTGCAGAAGCATCATCATGAAGACAAAAAATTTCTAAAATTATTAACTTATTGTTGAAGCATGTAAGTTACCCACAATTAACCACAAATTAAAATTAAGATCCTGGGATTTTAGTTGTTTCTTTTCCCTTTTAAAGATCTTATATTAATTCATCAGGTTAGCTCAGCCCACACAAAAGGAAAAAAGAAAAGAAAAGGAGATATAGGACAGAATAAAAGACACAACTTTCAGATCAATTTTTGTAAAGAAAGACAAATCTTCATCAGTAAAAGAAATATGATAATATATAATAAAAATACCTGCTCCCAATGTTAAAAAAGAGAGTGTAAATTATCCTATCTTCATCATCAGAGAATTCTCCATGCTTGATGTTGGGTCTGAGATAGTTAAGCCATCTCAACCTGCAACTTTTCCCACATCTCTTTAAACCTGCAGATCATTAACACAAACAAATTAAAACTCAGAGATAGACACGTAAAGCAAGCCTGAGCCTCATCTTTTAAACACAAAGAACAAGATATATATATATAAAACTAACATAGTACCAGCTTTCCGTGGAAGAGCAATCCAATTGCCACCAGTGCCATGTTTCTCTATATACTCCTTCAACTTCGTATCTTCCTCAGGCGACCATGGCCCTTTCTTCACATTCGCCTTGTCACAACAAGGAGCTCTACCCATGATATCTTAGATAATTTGGCCGAGAAAATAAGAGAGATGAGTTTCTTCCAGAAAAGACTTGATGGGTTGTATCCTATTGTGACTCTGGAAGCAGAGAAAACTTGGTGTTTGGACAGTATGGAAACATTTAATAAAGAGGAAATGTAATACAAGTCGAAGGACAGACCTCATTTACACATAATTTGATTAATATTAGGGTAGAGAACTTTCCAACTTAACAATATTATAATATTTATATCACCAAGCTAGCCAACAGGGACCTTACTTTTTCTCTCTAGATTCTGACAAAATTAAGCCGAAAGAATCCGACCTCCTAAGCAATGAGATACATTCATCTACACTTGAAAGTGATGTGCTTTTTATTGTATTGCCATTTTAATTTTTCCAAGTTATACTCCAATAATTAAATATGACTACTTGTCTATGCATTTATACGTAAATATCTAGTACACAAATTAATCAATCTTCTATATATTTTTGTAAAGTCTCATGCATTTTTTTTTACTTTAAGAGGGTTCCCATCTTTTATTTATTTAGAAACATTAACATGGTAGCTGTATTGGGACTGAATCAATGTGAGACCTACTCTTATTTGATATTCATAAACTGGCATGACAAGTTAATGTTAATTTAGTCACTGATTTTATCGCAAATTTTACTTGATGACAAGGATTAGCGACTTAAAATCTCCTCCCCAACCAAAACATCTGTAATTTTTAATTTCAAGTTATGTTTTTTTACGTAATTCTCTAACCAGAACATGTTTATATAGTTTTCTTAGGATTGTGATTGAATATAATTGGATTAATTTATTGTGTTAAATGATACTTTACATATAAAAATCCAATAGTGATTTAAAGTCTAATTAAAATAATTTTTTAATTAAAGTTCAGTAAAAGGAGAAAACTATACATAAAGGAGTTCATATCATTAGAATAAGCCTCTAGATTATAAACTGAATACAACTAAAATTTGAACTATTCCTGAAAATCTATCAAAGACATTGTCAAAGATAGGGTTCACAAAGAGACAACACTAAAAGGAAACCAAACCAACTACTCTGGAAACAAAACATAGTGAGAATTATTAACAACAATTATGATTTCTCTTCTTAGGAAGAACTAATTTGAAGATACATTTACAAAGTTTCCAATTCTTTATAATCTTCTTCCTTTTAAAGGTTTTTTTAAAGTTTGTTAATGAAGTGACACTCTCCCTTATTCATCCAAAAACCACATCTCAAAAAATGTACCGTGACCTTGACATGTAAATATATTAATAATGTTTCAAATGACATGACAATGAAAAATATGGTGGCATATTATTTGAGATATCATTTTTGGGAAGAACATATAATTAACATACGACCAATTAAACTATCAAATCACTCATTAAGTTTAATTGTCATTTTATTAAATATAATTTGTTTTTCAAGAAAAATCCTTTTAGATTCACTAGTTGTATTTTTATTTAAAACTTGTTAATTAATTTTTAAAA
This sequence comes from Anacardium occidentale, assembly GCA_026122585.1. NCBI lineage: Eukaryota > Viridiplantae > Streptophyta > Magnoliopsida > Sapindales > Anacardiaceae > Anacardium > Anacardium occidentale. Next base: position 40,392 of record JAJEJH010001059.1, on the reverse strand, counting down.
CAATACTTTTAATATTGCAGTTTACTCAAAAATCGTTTCAGTACCTTAATTTATATTCAGCGTATATTGGGCAATATTTATCCTTTGAAAGATTATAACGGCGTAAACATTTCAAAAACACATTCCTTTTTAAAAGAAGATTTGATGTAATTTTGTCTCTCCTTTGGTCAACTGTAGATAGGCCCAAAAATAATATATTACGTAAGTGGAATTAATGTTTTAATTTTTGGTGAATCATTTTAAGATAATATTTTATCAAATTTTCAAAAAAAAATAAAATAAAGCAAAATTTTCCAATTTCTGTCACCAAACTTCCCATTTTCAAACAAAAATTTAATTCCAATTAAGGAACCTTTGGAAATTTTTGGCCAGCTACAAGAAAACTTGATTTGATTTCATGCATATCAGATTCATAGTTTTTCCATTATATTTTCTAAACAATTATAACTGCGACTTAATTTACATGGTTGATTTAAAACATTGTGTGCTTCATTGCTCAAAGTCAAGACAAAATAATTAAGGGCCCTTATAGGACGTTTGCCAAATAATAAAGAAACTGAAAAACTAATCTCTTCGTTGGTATCAATTAACCATCTAATCAACTTAATAATAAAAGAAAATGACTTGTCAAACTTTATAACAAATAAATCACTAATAATTTTAATGTTTATCTGCGTTCCAATAATGGAAGATGTGTAGAGCTTGTGTCTTCTAATTGGCTTCCTTTTAAGTCAAGTATAATTAGATTTAAGGCTGAATAACTATTTCCCACCCGAACTTTGTTGAAAGTAGATCCCACCATCAAGTTTAAAATTCTATTTTTTCACCATTTTCCGATTCTGTTAGCATAAATTGTTATATAGAAACGGTGGTGTGATCGTTTGTCCCAAAACCCTAAAAAATAACAAAAACACCAGACCATCATCCTTTCTGCCTTTCCTTGCCCTTTCCCTGCCAAACAACGAACTCACCACCAACTATTGTAAATCGCCCAAGCACACCTCCATTGACATAAACATAAAATCAAAACACCAAATCACTTTAATCCTTTGCAAGTTTCTCGACCCTATCTATCAAAACTTCATTGACGTAAACAAAAAAGCAACCATGGTGGATTCAGTAGTCTCATTTGTGGTGGAGAGGCTGAGAGACTACTTAATCTAAGAAGCAGTTTGCTTAGGAGGAGAGAGAAGCGAAGTGGAGTCGTTGAAAAAACATCTGGAAGGAATGAATTGTTATTTTGTCTTTTTTTGCTTGATGGATAAATGTTGAAATCCTAGAAGGCTATTTGGATTTTAAATATAGATGAAGGATTGAAAAAGTTGGTAAGTAAAATGCAGCAGTTTACCGCTTGCCAATGTCATATTAGGTGTTTTATAGCGAAAGAGAAGCCCTGAAAGTGGCCTTTGATGCATGATAACATTTCGTAAAATTTAATTGTTTTATACTTGGCTTTATGCTTCAAGGATTTGTCCTATCTGTTAAAGTTATGCTTTCTCTACCCAAGTCATTTTCCCAAAGACGTCGAAATCAAACAGATAAACTATATATGCTTAGGCGTGGCTAAGGGTTGCATACCCCATGATGAAGACACAAGGAAAGATGTGGCTTGCAATTACTTGAAAGTCTTATGGACCAATGTTATTGTGTCGAAGACAAGCTACTTAGTTTTGGATGAATAGGAACAAAAAAACAATTTGATAGAACGCTTTCTCTTCACACCTGTATTGCGATGGTTCTACTAGATAATGACATATATAAGAATTGTGTACAACTGAATGAATAAGAGCAGTAGATACACTAGGATAGCACAAATCCTTTTGTTTTCATCAATTCACAGTTCAAACAAAGTATCTCTCTCAAGCTGCCTGTGTCAATACCCATAGGCAAGCTGATGGAGAAATCTTGTTGTCACAAAACGACAAACAAAAAGAGGCTTGGTTAGACGCTCAAAGTTGTTACAATATCTATGAATTTTTGGGTGGAAATTTGCAATGTATGTGTAACGCCCTGACCTAGTTTACGCTTGGGGACTTATATCTATCAAGATAATAATCCTTTAAACTGTAGACTTATCAAACTCCATATTTTAAAACTTACTAACTACATAATATTAAATAATACACATATCACTTTTATGAAAATACCTCTTATTAAATGAAAAACATTATACAATTTTGAATTATAAATATTCTAGGACATAATATCTGAAAACATCATATCTCAATATACAACATAAATGATCCCCTCTAGACAAGGCAACTCCTGTCGCCCTGTCTAGCTATACTTATTGAGCCAAAACACCTGTAAGGAAAATATAAGGGGAATGAGTGATGCTTCATTTAATGAGCAAAAAACACTATCTTTCCTAACTTTTAGAATCCTTTATTTTGCATCATCAACTTAATATTTCTCATCTCATAAGACTATATCTTGATTCAAAGGATAACTGATAAGTGTTTATTTTCTATATAATTCTATTGTTTATTTATAGAGTTTTAAGGTGTAAATTGACTATTTTCCCTTGATATGTGCATATTTTAAAATCATTAGTTTGTATCTATTGTCTAGTAGGAATGATAAATTGAATTTGAATTTGATGGAAAGCAAGCTAAAAGATACTTACAAGTGACTAGCCGATGTTTGAAGGTGAATCTAAGAAAAATGAGTGACCAAGGCGTGAATGAAGATGGAAGCAACTTGTGTCACAACAAACATTTCAAGGTAATTACTCGTGCCACGGTAGGAAAATGCATTCATAGGGCAAAAATTTGATATCACAGTAAGACATTCTTGTGTTGCGACAAGATAAGAGAAATTAAGGCTTGTGTTGTAGCATGATTTAATGGTAAAATGGTATGTTGTGGCAAAACAAAAAAGGTACATACATGAGCAATTCTAAAATACTTATGTCATAGCAGGATTTTCTTGTGCCACTATATAGTGATGAGACTACATTAAAAGCTTTTTATTCTAATTAGGACTTTACTAGGCTTGTAATGCTAGTATGTAAGCAAGTTTATAATTAACGTGAGGTCTTGAATGTAAGACATCCCAGAAAGGTATTACTGTTCACTGCTTAATAAAATAATAATAAATAAATAAATAAAATATGGTCAATAATACCCGACCGAAATGTTTAACTGAACTAAAATATTGCAGCGGAAATACCTGTGATACATTGTATACATACATATATACATGCCCAAATAAAGACAGATTGTATTAAAATATTCGCGGAAAAACATATACATGTGCATACAAAAACTGAAATAAACTGGATCCCAGATAGCAGCAGACTCCTCCTCCCAGCTCCCAACAACTCACCTGCAAGAGAAAGGAAAATAGGGAGTGAGTGATAAAATCACCCAGTAAGCACTTCATATCCTCAGACCCTAAACTCATCCTTCTTGAAGGATGCCACCTCAACACAATTGAACAGGCTCAACTGAAAACCACTCTGACGGTCTCATCTTCACGGATCGGATACTACCTCATACCGGATCGTAAAATACGTATATGAGTATACGTAAACAACCTAGAGTGAAGAGTAATCCGGAAGGGTCAAACTTGACGCACTAAACTCTGACTGAAAGCATAAACTGAACTGTTCTGATCTATTACTGTTACTGTTACTAATTTCTGGAACTCACGTGTCAATACGTGGCTTATCATGTTCTGATGTTCTGCTGTTCGTGTCTTTTACACGTAATTCATGTTCTGTTCATTTACAGTTTCTTACTGTCTTATCATTCTCTGAATGATATGCACTGTGTCATATAATCATGACTTGATATGATAACATGCTGAAATCATAACTAGGCCTGGGCCTGTATACTGAAAATAGTTTTCTGAAAACTGTTCATGAAAACTGCTGTTGGATCCTGGGATCCCATATCTGAAAATCATAAAGCTTTATCTGAAAGCTATACTGAAAACTGAGTACCCTGGGGTACATGCTATGCTAAAAACTGTGCTGCACAGACTGATGAAATACAGGGATTCGACACTTTGGCCATGTGAGTTTCCTCTGTAAACACGTGCCACAAACTGTATGGCCCACGTGATGCCATCAGGCCTAGGCCTGGAAACTGAACTGATCTGAGCGCCTCGCGCTATAACTGCATCTGATCCTCGGACCAGGAAAACTAAACTCTAGCTGAGCAACCCGGCACATGCTAATACATAGGGCTAGTAATGAGTATATAACTCCTGGTGACACGGGTGCTGAAACTCACAAGTGCCCCCTCGTATTCACCCCTGAAAACTGTGTTTTACATCTGAAAACATGAATTCGAATCTTCGGATCCGTATCTGAAAACACTGTATGGCATGTCATGCTATGCATATGCATATGATGCATCATGTATTCTTATTTGAGCTCAATTTACTGTTTACCATCCAATGGATGGGGTTTACTGTGCACATTTCTCAATTAAAGCTTATTTTTCTCATTTTGGTCTGACGCACGGGCGTACATGTCGCATGCACAGGTGTGCGTAAGCTCGCACGGGACCGTGACCAAGTCGTGCATATGGTTGTGCAAGGTTCTGGAATTTCAAGCAATTTCTCACATTTCACTGGGTGCACGGGTGTGCATGGACCATGCACGGTCGTGACCCCTCAAATTAGGTCATGCACGGGCACGTAAACACGACCGTGACCATACAGAAAATGCAGTAAGCACGGGTGTGCGCTCGGGTGCACGGGCGTGCGTCCTGCTCTGTACCTCCATGACCACTCGGAATCAACACGATTCCGGCCAAAAACACAACCCAAACTCAATTCAAGCACAAATCACATGCCAAACACTTCCAATAAGCATAATTAAACTTCCAGCAACTCCTCACCTCAAACAAATCATCCAACCCATAACATAAACATATATAAACATACTTTCTCACACATCACATGTGAACAAGCACAAATCATCAGTATAATCATCACAAATCATCATCAACACGCAAGGAGAACATCACAAGCATGCTGGAAACGCATCTCATGCATAAAGCAAGCATCAAACCGAATCAAAACACAAGCGAAAGAGGAAGGAAACACCTACCTTTAGACATACTTTCTCTTACAAGAAAACTCAAGATCAAGCTGGATTGGAAGCTCCTGGAAGCTGCTCACCACTTCTAGGGTTGAGATCCTCTGAAAATCAAACGAAACTTTGGGTGAAAATGAGTTTGAAAACGGATAAGTGCGACTTAAACTCAAGACAGCTGGAAAAATACTCATGCACGGGCGTGCATCTACAACGCACGGTCGTGCATCCCGGGAAAATTACAAAAATGCCATTTTCCCGCGCTCGCATGCAAATCCTCCCAAACGGATCCATGCACAAGCCACCAAACTCAACAAAAACCTCTCTTTCACCCCAAAACTCTCTCACAACCCTAGAATACTCAGAAATCTCAAACTGACCCCGAATCTGGGATGTTACATTGAAAGGCTATATAATGGATTTTAATGACATATATTCAACGCTTTTAAGGAGTACAAGAAGATTATCCATGTAACTACTTAAGGGATCAAGAGAGGATTCACATAAAATGAAAGCTGCTCTTTAGAAGGGTCATCATTTTAACTTTAAAAATTAGATTTCCTTGATTTTTATTGTGTATCCTTCTTGTTTAATGATGAGCTAAACTTTTATTTGCTAGGGTAATGACGTAATCTATTTTTTGATACTCAATCATTAATATAATTTAAGTTTTATATTTACTTCATATATGTTAATTAATTACTGATGATATGCATTATTGTTTGGATGATTCACAACCATTCAAATTTATCTAGGATTTTATTATAATAACTAAGAAGTAAGCTATGAGATTGAAAATATTAATAAGTACCATACGTTTAGCAACAAAACTAAAATAAGTAATGTGACTCTGGGGTTGTAATGGTTTATTGATTGGGCAAAATCTAGAGAAAAAAATATGAATTTATGTGCTTGTTATGAATTCTTAAATTTTACACATCCTTTGTTATTGATGGATACTTTTAAGTATAATAGTTAATATCATGTGAGAGCAATTGTTAATAAATTAGTGAATTTGACCACTAATCAATGAAGATAAATTAGATACTAAAAGGATAATGACTGAGTAAGCAATTAGGTGAATTGTTAGCCCTAGTGTATGTTATTTGATTAGTTATCTTGTGATTTCTTATTACGTTACTTTTGATAGATTTAGTTGAAGTAGTTTATTTATCAGAATAGTTTTCATTAAGCATCATTAGCATATTATTGTTCAAATAACACTAGGATTAGTTAGTTTGGGAGTTAGCATAGTCCTCGTGGGATTGACATTCGAACTTAACTAGACTATACTCCAAACGATCTAGTATATTTGCTAGGAAATTGAGATTAGGTTCTAAAACTATTAAACAATAACTACATCTTTAGAGGACTTATATGAATGATTTGCATGATATGGCATGTATGTATGCTATACACATAAAGCCATGCATTGAAAAGCATGTCTTAGCCTATAGGCTTGCTGAAAAATCACGTAGCTGAAATACTATAAACCATGTCAAGAGAAATCCATAGAAAACATGTTAAGTCTAAAATCTAATTGCAAGTGAAAGGTTTATTTCCATCTTGGAATGGAAATACTTGTTACAACGGGTGTTCTATTATTTTAAACTTGGAATGGTTGTTCCATTAGTCATTCCATCTAGCTAAATATGGAACAAGCATTCTAACCTATGGAATGGTTATTATTTCTTTTTTTTCGTTACATTTTAACATAATCCCAAACTTAACCTATCTCCAACATATCGCATATATCAAATTAACTTATTTAAATTGTAACAAAACATATAAAGACTAAAATCATCTTGAGATATACTTATGAATATTATACATGTATAGTGAGAACTAGAATGTCAATTGGACATATAAAAACACAAAATGTCGATTGATTTCTTATATATATTTTCTACCATTTCTTTTCCTTAGTATTTCTATAATGACCCTTTTCTTAGGCAAGGAGAAAGTTGGAAAACAGAAAGTCATTTTGTGGATGAAGGTTATAACTTGAAATGGTTTTGATAAGAAATTAAAGGGTTTCAGAGTATAATGATGATCTTATCCTTTCACATAATGATTTTCATCTATAAAAGTAGATAATAAGTGTAAGGTTGGATTTGAGCTAAGTCAAACTCAAGCTTAACTCAGCTCGACTTAGTTCTATAGGAGTCAAACTTGAGCTTAAACTTGGGTTTGTTGGAAAACAATGTTATATTTATGTATATTGGTCAAAACAACATCGTTTTAATATACATTAGTCAAAACGATGTCACTTTTTATAAATAAAAAAAAAAAGACATCATTTTTTGTTTTTTTAATTAAAATGACATCGTTTAGTCAATTTGAATATTTTTTATCAATTTATAAGCAAAACTCAAGTTCGAGCTCGATCTTGAGCTGACTCAACTTAAACCCAACCTTAAATGAGTGGATAAATAAGATTTTAAACTCAAAGAGTGCTCGAGTTCAATCCTGAGTTAGCTCGACTTAAGTCTAATCTTAAATGAGCGGATAAATGAAAATTTCAAACCTAAAGGGTGAGAAATTGTAATTTCATCAAAATTGTCGTGGGACATAGTCATTCATCTTATGGTAATTTAATAGTTGATCCTAGTTTTAAGCATGTTTAATGGGACGTCCATTAAACATAGTTTCCTTCTCAATTCAATAAATCATGTATATTTGTATGTAGATAATGACACGTAAAGCATGCGATTCTGCACAACTTTACTAAGTCAATATCAATTTATATCCACAAGTGGTCTGAATACATTGCATTATTGATGTCGTTTCAGTTCTGATAAGATATAGAGCTAAACGTGCTAGGCCAGATAAGGCTAAACGAATCCCAGATCCATCTACACTGATACATACTATTTACTTCCATAAATAATTTAATTGCATGAATAAGTAAACAAAATAATTGTATTTGATGAATATTAATGATAATTAAAAATAGACGTGGATGGCCTACCAATACAACCCACTTAGAAACTAAACTATGTCAGCCCTCGCACCTTGTTTGTTTTTCTTTCTCTTAAATGAACTTCATTTAATTCTATATAATTCATTTTGAAAATTGTTGTTGAATTATGTACATCAAATGACCCCTAACAACATCACAAGTTCAAAGACAAGCAAAACCTGATTTTGTATTATATTTTTTTTTATTATATTTAACATTTTAATAAACTTTTGATTTCGTTACTTTTTCTATACAAATTCAAATAATAATAAATAAATAAATTGTTTTCAAAGGTTAGTGAATAAAAGAAAATTATTCAGAAGAGCCGACAGCATATTTTGCTTTAGTAGTCAACTTGGTTTCACAATAATTAATTACATAATTAATCAATATAATAATGACCATGATTTATACATGGCTTTAAATTTAGAGTAAGGTAGTCATTCTTTAACATAAAAAGAGACGATTGATTGGAGTAGGTACATATTATGGGTAGTTGAATATATAAAAAAAAAAGTGTTGCAAAATGTTGGTCACCTTACCGAACAACATATTAAACTAAGTATTATTTGTATATGTAATACCTTCCAGTATCAAATCATTGTCGCATTATATTCAAATTCACACTTCATATCAACAATAATACTTTTCACATCTTGAATCCTTTAGCAATGTCGAACTTCTAAATTTTTTAATTGGAAAAGAAACACGCTTTACTAATTTATCATTTATCATTTATTTTGCATAAAATTTTAAGGAGCTTTGTCAATATTTACCTGAATCTAAAGTCTAGAATAGAAAATCCCCACCCGTAGAAAAAAAAAAAATTGAAATCAATCAAAAGTTGTCAAGTGCATAAGTCTTGATCATATATTTGCATGCAAACGAAAGGTAGGCGAGAAAGTCCCATCAAGTGAAAGTTTATGGATGAAAAACTTTCATAACGTTGGCATTCGAGATTTATTATGGAATCAAATATTAAGATTTGCTTACCGTAATTAAAGGATTCATTATAATCGCAGTTTACAGATGTGGTGGAGAGAGAGAGAGAGAGGAAGCGAAAAGTGGGCTCTTTCCATGGAGAAGGTATTTCAAAGAATGGTGCGGAGAAAGAGTAATTGACCCGCAATGGCAGAGATACCTAGAAATTGTTCTGGTTCATTCAAGTTGGCGGAGTTAGGTCTATTTTTAGCTAACATTCAAACTTGCTGTTTTGTTTTTATCTTTGTCGTTGAGGATTCCTCTCTTTAGAAGTTCAACCATTCATATTCGTTAAGGCTGCTTAGTTGGCTCATTTCACATTCATTATTCACCTTTCTCGTTTGTCAATCTTAAAACCTCCATCGAAATTGTAAATTAAGCAAAATTTAACTACTGACAATCCTTCGTCAACCTTGGTTCAATATATATATATATATGTATATGTTTGCGCCTAAGATTACTCGGGTAAATTAAGTGTTGTATTTGACGTTTGGTATCAAAATGCTTTCCCTCTCTTTTAATTTTGGAAAATGAATGTGGCTAATCTTGGATAGAGTGAAGGAACGGATTAGATCAGGTATGAATCCATCTAAAAAAGTAAAGAATATGTAAACTTTTACTTGACATAAAAGTACTATTGGACGTGTGGGTTTCCTGTGCAATTTTAACCCTTTTTTTTTTTTTTTGGGTCAAAAGATTTAAGTCCATCCAAAATGTCTCTCAATGATAAAGTTCTACTTTCAATTTTTTAAAAAATTAAACACTTACCAATGAAACACTTTTCATATAATTCTATCATCATTTTTTATGAAATAATCAAAATACCTTCAATAAAAAATTATAATAAAAATATAAAATAATTTTAAAATTTTAAAATAATAATAACAAATTTTAAAAATTAAAAAATTTTGAAAAAAGTCATCATCACTTGTCAATAGCCACCATCGAGAACTGTTAGGTGGTTAAAAAAGGCTACGTGATTCAATTTTTGGCAACCATTAAGTGTCGTTGGCCATCATAGTTGCTTTTTTCAAAATTTTTTATATATTTAATCAATTTTTAAAATTTATTTGATTATTATTTTATTTTAATATTTTTAAAAAAATTATTTTATTATTTTATTATTATTAATTAAAAAAACAAAAATACTTTTATAACCATTAATATATAATGGTTACATTTATTCATTAATTTTGATCAATGAATAGGTGTTTAGCTTTTTAAAAGTTAGAGGTTAAGACTTTATCATTTACGAAAACGATTAAATCCTTAGCCTTTTTCTAAAACTATGTTTTCCACCTCAATTAAGCTACCCCATCTAGTTCTATCACAAAAGATAGTTAATAAAAATATATCAAACCGAAGTCATAAAACAATCACCAAATCACAAAACAAAAAGCAAAATCACAAAAACTTTTTCAATTAAAAATTAGTTTCAACCTTAGTCAAGCTAACCCTATCTCATTTCCATCACATAACAATAATTTCAACCTTGTTCAATCAGTTTTACACTAAACCCAATCCAAAAAACAATCAACAAACTGTTTATCATCATTCAAAAGGTCAATCCCTTATATAAATCCCTTCACAAAAGATCAATCACAATATGAAATCCCCAATTTCCCAGGAAACCCACCTCCCCCAACAAAATCCTTAAATAAAACTTAAAGATTAAAAAAAAAAAAAAATACAAGTGAAAAATTTTATTTACAAAGAAGAAGAGGCATTCTAGAATGAGTTTGAGAAGGGAAAGATCAAAGAAAAGGAGAGATTAGGCTTGGTCTTATCTATAGTTAAAGAAAAAAAAGATAACTAAAATGTAATCGTGAAGGATGTGATGGTTTTGTTTCGTCAGAAACTTTATCTTGAAAGAATTATGAATGTATTTGATGAATATTAATGACAAGATGTTTACAATTTTTAGTTTTACAATATAGTCTAAAAAGGAACTCAAATATACATTGAATCATAATTAAATCATAATCAAATCAAAATCAAAATCAGAATCGCATTATAAATATAGTCGAATTAGAATTATAATCAAAATCTTATTTGAATCATATCGCGATAAAATATGCAAATTTTATTTAACACTCCCTCGTAATTGTAGTGAGAGCTCTTTAAGCTGTAATTAAAGACACAAGGAAAGGAAGCACTTATGAGACAACCCCTTAGTCAATATATTTGCAATCTGAGAAATTGTAGGAACATGATAGAGATGGAGAGCCTCACGAGAAACTAACTCACGAATGAATTCCATATCAATGTTAATATGTTGAGTGCAAGCACAAAACACAAGATTGACAACTATGTGTATAATAGACTGATTGTCACAAAGTAAAAGTGAAGATGGGTGTAGAGGAATCTCGAGCTCACATAAAAGATCAATAAACCACCTCATATCAACAAAAACATGGGCAAGGGCACTATAGGTTGTTTCTTAGCAATTCAACAACTAAGGCTACAACCAATAAAAATACAATTGCTAGAGATAAAGCATCAGGTGGAGACATTGGCAACCTAATCAACGTCTAAATAAGTCAGAAGATAAAAGATAGAGTCACGATAAAAGGTAAGTCACAATAAAAGGTAAAAACATGAAATAAAGTGCCCTTAATATATCAAAAAATATGTTTAACTACATGCATGTCCCAGTGAATAAGAGTAGATAACTATTGGGCAACCTAATTTACAGCAAAGGCAATATTAAGTTGAGTGAGAGTAAGATACTAAAGTCTGTCAACCATACGATGATAGAGTGTAGTGTTAGGAAATGGAACATTATCAATAATTAGTGATGATTTTAAACTAACAATAGGCGTCACACAAGGAGCACAAGAGTGAAGTTGAAAGCATTGTAGTAGATCTACCAAATAGTGACACTGAGAAAGATACAATATGGTAGGTTGTTGAACAAGTTTTATACCTAAGATGAAGCTAAGTGAACATAAGTCTCGACAAGCAAAGGTAGAGCATAAATTAGATACACAATCTATAATAATTGATGTATTAGAATTAGTCATAACCAAATTATCAACATAAACTAGTAGAATGGCTACTAATGATAATATAAGATAGATGATAGAAAAGGATTAGATTGGTTGTTGATAAACCTATAACTAAGTGAAAATGGGTACAATCAATGATACCATGCATGAGGTTTCTATTTAAGGCCATAAATAACCTTAATAAGATTAGATTGGTTGTTAATAAACCTATAACTAAGCAAAAATGAGTATAATTGATGATACCATGCACGAGGTCTCTATTAAAGGCCATAAATAGTTTTAATAAAATGAAATACATGAGATGGTCGACTAGGGTTGATAAAATGGGAGGTTGCTCCATGAACACTTTTTTAGTAAGATATATTTGAAAGAAAGCATTTTTTTACATCAAGTTGATGTAATGGCTAATCATACATGGTAGTCAATGGAAGAATCATATAAATAGTAGTTGACTTGACAATAGGACTAAAGGCATCACCAAAATCTACACTAGGCTATTAACGAAAACCCTTAGCAACCAAAAAAGCCTTATACCACTTAATAAAGCCATTAGCATAATGTTTGACCTTGTAAACCTAATGATAACTAACCAAATTATATCGAGGTGACAGGTGAACAAGAACCCAAGTGTTGTTCTACATAAGGACAACATGGAAAATATTGAGCTTGATTAAAGGTGGTCAGCTTATGTAGTATAGGATTAAGAGTTCCAACAACAAAAGCCTAAGAAAGCATATGAGGAGACAAATCCATGATATCGTTGATGCTTCAAAACTTAAGCCTAAGAGGAGGTATCTTAGATTGAATAGACATAAAGTTTACTAGAGAGCAGGAATGATAACGGTGATGTTAGAGGACTAGGCTACATGGAGTTTGATATGGCAACAAAAGAACTAGATTGATATGAGTCCAAAATATTGGAGAGTTGAATAGTTATGGAAGGAACAGACAATGAGTGAAACTCTAAAGAACGCTCCAAGTAGGGAGAATCAATAACAAACCTAGGAAATGTAATCTTATGAAATAAGACATGGCAGGAGATGTAAACAAGCCTAGTAGGTACATGAACACAATGATATCCATGATAAGATGCATCATACCTTAAAAATAGATAAGGAAATGATCAGAAGGCTAATTTATGTTGATTAGTTAGGGTGAGAAGTGGATAACAAACATAACCAAAGGTCTACAAGAAACCATAATTAGGTGGACATCAAAGCAGAGCCTCAAAAGGACTTTTGTTCTTAAGTAGTGGTGTCAATAACCTGTTGATTAGAAACACGATAATAGAAAATGCCTCTACCTAAAAAAAAGGTGGTAGGTTAGCCTATAATAAAAGACAACAAACCTTTTTCCATTATATCATGGTGTTTCCTCTCAACATACCATTTTAGAGAGGAGTGTAGGGAAAGATAGTTAATGGGTAATACTCTGGGTGTCAAGAAAAGAATGAAACAACTTATTGTCAAATTCACCACTAATATCAAAATGAATAGTTCAAATAGAACAAGAAAGAATTTTTTTTATCATTAACTTAAATTTATTAAAGATAGTAGTAACAACAAATTCTTTAAACATGGTGTAAAACCAAGTGTGCTAACTAAAATCATCAACAACTGAAAAATAATACTTATAAAATAATAATGACAAGATAGAAGCAGGACCCCAAACATCAAGGTGAAGAAGCTTAAGAGGGCATCGAGCTATGTAAGTATGTTTAGTAAAGGAAAAGTGACGACTTTTACTAAGCGTACATACAAGACACATAGACAAGATATACTATGAATGATAAACTAAACTAAACATGGAGGCAAGCATAGTCTTAAGCATCATGGATGATGGATGGCTAAGATGACAATGGTAGACATCATGTGAAAGATGAAAGAAGGAGTATGCTACAATAACATTAGGAGGTAATTGGCAAAGACTATTATTACTATAACAAAAAATAAGAGTTTGTCCTATTTTCTTGGCCTTGATCACAAAACTAGATGAGTTCAAGACACTTAGACACCTTATTTTGACCTATCTAGGTTTTTTTACTGACGATTATTACCTATAATGTGTTCAAACAAACTTTTGAGTCGACAAACTAAGGCTTATGTGTCATAGACAGAGGATCAGACATGATGAGTGTTCTTGAGATTAGTGTTTAGGACTGTAAAACCTCTTATTAAACCCAATTCCAATTGATTCAGCCTTTATGGCTGAATTTAGCCTATCTAAAGCCTATTTTATGTTGTAAATGAATGTGCATCTTGAGCAATATGTGGATAGGCAAGTGAAGGGCGTCCACTGACCATTATTAAAGGTTAGTATGGGTGAAACTTGTTTGACTAGTTGCTATAATTTGCAAAGTATAAAAAAAAAAAAAAAAAAGGTGAAAAGAGGAGTATAATAAGTTTTAAGAAAAGAAAAAAAGTAGAAAGCCAAAAAAAAAAAAGAGACATGAGAGAAAAAAGACAAAAAAATCAAAATCAATGTCTTTATGACTAGCTGAATTTATGTTATTTTTGTCACATTTTTCATTCAATGTCAATCATTTTTTCATAACATCATTTGTTTTTCATTCTATTAGTTTTCACTAAATTTTCATTAGATTATGCATTGTGTTTGTTCAAGGTTCAGACTGTGTTTATTCGATTCTATTAAAGTCTTAATTTTAGTTGTCTTACCTTTTAGTTACGCTACAAGTGACATTGTTTTTGTTTGAGTCTAATTTTGAGTTACACACAAGAGAGGGTTGTTTCCTTTGACTAAGAATATCAAATTCATTAGATATACAATGAATTATATGTTTATCTAAACATGGTGAATTTAAAATCTCTATCATTGTGATTTGTTATTTTAAGAATAATACAAGACACATGGTGTAGCCTAAGTGTGAAAAACAAAAGGTTTAGGGGCCAAATTTAATACATGAAAAGTTAAGAGTATGGAGTGTAATTTGTGTCATTTAAGGTTATGTATGTGTGTCACATAAATTGACATATATTCTTATAATCCAACAATCCTAACCATATATCACATATTAGAGCCAAAAAATTTCTTTATCAATTTCTTCACTCAATTCATTTAAACATTAGCCAAATACATAGGGTAACACGTATGAGACATCCCTTATACCTTTGTTGTTATATTGGTGTATTAGAGTCTCTATTCGGACGAGTAGGAACCTCATTGCATTATGAGAGTCGTGTAAATGAATCTGGAGTGGAATTTATCTTGGTGGAGCCTCCAAAAACTGGTATTGCTTATAATTTGTGTAAATTATATTTAATATCTCCCTTAATCCCAGGGACAATTTTTTCATCTCAATTTTTGTATTTTAAACCCTATTTCTGCTGTAAATTTTGATTAAAGGGCATAAAGATCAATTTCATTAAGCCTGTTGTACCACTGTAGGAAAATATGTATAATTAATTTTAAACTGATTTACAAATTTATTTTTTTTTATACATACCTCCGATGTTCATTTAGATAAGCATTTTATTGTTAGGAGAACACGGGAATGTCTGCTTAAAGAATCATGTGACTTGTGATGAAGAGACATGAATTAAAATGGAGGCACTTAATTAGTTGCAGCAGCTGCCAATATACAGAAGTTAGTTTAATAGCTAGGAAGTATTTCTTCAAATGTTGATAAAAGTTTATCTAATTATTGTTCCTTCCATTTCCAGGAGTTCTTAATATAAACTAATTTATAGGATTTGCCAAGTAGGATTTCAATGCAGAATGAGGTGCAAAATCTTGTTATATTTGAGCTGCAAGATTGGTCGATTGATAGGAAAGAGCGTGTTGAGACCACGTGGAGAATTCTAATCTAATTTATTGTATTGGCTTGTTTCTTTCCCCACCTTTCCCACTTTACCTCCTGTCTATCTCCACTTCCTGCTCTTACTCTGAAACAACTTCATCCACAACAACAGAGTGTAAACTAAACTAAAGTGGCAGTCTTTTCACAAACTGCAGCGGTGAATGCTTTTGGAGCTGCTACTCTGAGCTTGAAGACCTCTCTTTGTCATTTACCCACTTGTTCATTTCCCTAAGGGATGTCTTCAGTCGGTCTTTTGCATTGAAGAATAGATTGTTCAAGTTAATGCAGTGGCTGAAGCAGTTGAAGAAGACACTCAAGAGCCAAATGAGACAGTGTTATACTCGCTTTCTCCCCTACCTTTGCTAATTTCTGTTTATGTTTGACAGGTTTTCATTATTTATGGCACCTCTTAATTGTTATGATTGTTTATGTTTGCAAATTTCAAATGAAAATATCATAACAATAACAAATTTAAGTCTGGAATTAATTTGATTGTGATTTCTACCCAATAGAGTTTGATTTGAGCAACATAAGCTTTGATTATCGGAAAAGCATTTGCTGGCTTAGTACACTGTGCTTGAGCTTGTAAACCCTACATCTAATGTTGTGTAAATTAGAAGGCATTAACTTGGTTTCCCACTCAGTCTGATCTCTAATTTTACTCACCGTTGGTGAAAATATCCGAGCAGCGGGGATTATTAGGTCTCTCTTTGGGCCTTTTGTTGAGCCTGTGCAGTCTTGGAATCTTCCCGACTGGCTTGTGCATTGGGTTTACCCTGGCAACATGGTATATTCCTTCTTTCAGCAAAACAATTTATGAAATTTCCTATGTCTATTTATGTGTTGTACATTTCTTAGGCTGTTGTGCTCTTTGCCATGGGTGGTTACGGGACATATCTGGGTTTTCGCATAAGTTTTTCTGATAATGTGGTAAGGAATTATTACGAAAACATTCTTAACGTTTAGCAACAGCTTCTTCGTTATCTCGATTACCTTGATGTACTTGGGATCACTTCAGGAAGAGAAGGCTAATGCCAAAGACTTGCACCCAAAGCTTCTTGTTGGCATGTTTATGGAGAAAAAGTTCTCTTTGTATTTGTGTAGAAACCAGCTGATACCTCACGCTGTCACAGGTTTCATTGGCCTTATGCTCTGGACCATACGGACAATTCTGCCCACATCATTTGAGGTAAGAATAATAGAAGTTAATGGTAATTTCGTGGACATCCATTTTCTTCATTTCTTCTGGTGCAGGGTAATCCTGGATTAAGAGATGCTCATGGGATATTAGGTAGAGGGATCATGACATTGTTTCTCATCCGTGCAGCCTTTGGAGTTCAACTTGGCCTCAGTTACGAACCAGACAACTTACATATTTGTAGCTCTGAAGTCCTCAGGTTCAGAACCAATCGAAAAAGATACATGAAGGACACATATGGAAGTGATTACTTTTAGAATCCAGAAATCTTAAGACTTATTTCACAAGTCTAGTTTTAGACTGGAACCCTAAATCTTAATTTAGTGAAGAGATAGAATGATTTGTTAATCAAACTAATCAGTAAACCATTTTGAAATAACTTGAAATTGGATTAAATTTGAACCTAATTTATCAACAATTAGCCCATCATATTTCATTTCTATAGGAATACAGATCTCACCAGTGCCAGCAATCTTCCAAGTTGGTGAGAACACTTACGAACTAACTGTCAGCTTTCTTGAAGAATTTTTCCAGCAAAACAGCAAGAAAAAAGTGTAAAGAGGCTAGAGAGCAATGAAATTCAGAGAGCTTTTTTCTTCAAAATTTTTCCAGCAGCAGATTCGTTAATTTCAGCATGTTTATATACAAAACTTTACTAACTTTAGTACATGAATCAGCCTAAAACATGGATCACCATTCAAGCCAAAGTTACTTAACCAAGGAAGCTCACCTAATTCAACTACTACATTACATATTTGGTTTTGTTTCAACTGAACACTAAGTACAATGTTACAAAATGATTAAGCCATGTCACCTATTCATGAATGTAATACAAGCTTCATTTCAATTAAAGTTATTAGTGGCAGCACCTTCATCCAGCATCTTCATCCAGCACAGCTTTTAAATTCATGAACATTGATTATAGTTCAAACTCCAGCAGCAGCTTCACTAACAACACCGGTGGGTAGTTGTAAAGCCTTTGTCACCTGCAATCACTTTCATCTTTCCACTTCATCATGACCCTTTATTCTCCCAATTTCAGAAACCTAACAAAATCAAACCGTCTAGCTTAGTCTAAAAATAAACCCCGGTTCGCCCATAAAACCTGGAAGGAAGAGCAGAAGTGGAAGCCTGCGAAAAGAGCGAGAAAAGTAAATCCAAGGAGGTGAGAGAACGAAAACGAGTCATTCGAAACTGTTCTTTCTATAAATCACTCTCTCTTTCTAACCAAACCCTTTTCTTCGCTTCACAGATCTATCTATTGAACTCGCTTTTCATTTAAAGGTACTTTCTTTTAGATCTTCTTCAGATTCTTTGACTCTGTTTTCATTTGGGTATCGGAGATAGACTGATAAATTCTAAATACTAATGTTTTAGCATCAGGGTTCATAAAAGTTTTAGTCTTCGCGTGTTAGTCTTCTGATATTATAATTTGATCTTTGTTGCATTGTGAAACGATGGCGTATTGATTGGGCTTTTATACGATTTAAAGAAACATATATTATTGGTTTGATTAGTATTGATGTTTGGTTTGTCTTTCAATGTATATTATGTACTAAAAGTATAAAAAACATAATTTTCAATGCATTTAAACTAAAAAGTTTGTCTTCTATTAAGGTATGCCTAATACAACCATCTTCATTATTATTGACTACTTTTATTGATCTGATCTTAAATGGGGAGTATTGGGAATTTAATCCTTGAGCAGTGAAGAACATTGTACCTAACGTTTTATTTCTTGCTATATGTTTATTCAGAGATGAAAACTTTTCTCTTCACTTCTGAATCTGTAAAGGAAGGTCATCCCGCCAAGCTTTGGGACCAGGTGTCCGATGCTATCCTGGATGCCTGTTAGCAGGATCCTGAGAGCAAAGTTGCTTGTGAGATTTGCATCAAGACTAACATGGTTATGGTGTCTGGTGAGGTCACAACCAAGGCGAAAATAGACGATGAGAAAATAGTTCGAGACACTTGTAGAGGTGTTGGGTTCACATCGGCTGACGTTGGCTTTGATGCTAATAAAATCAAAGGTTCTTGTCAATATTGAGCAACAGAGCCCTGACACTGCCCAAGGAGTTCATGGGCATCTCAGCAAGACACCAAAGGAAATTGGAGCAGGTGATCAAGTACACATTTTTTGCTATGCCACTGATCAAACACCTGAGCTCATGTCCTTGCTACTGAGCTTGGTGCCAAGCTCACTGAGGTCAGAAAGAACAACACATGCCAATGGCTGCGGCCTGATGGTAAGACCCAGATCACTGTTGAGTATTGTAATGAAGGTGGAGCCATAGTCCCAGTTCGAGTTCATCCTGTTCTTATTTCGACACAACATGATGAGACTTACCAATGAGAAGATTGCTCATGACTTAAAAAGAGTATGTGATTAAGCCGGTTATCCCTGCTCAGTATCTCGATGATAAAACCATCTTCCACCTAAATCCCTCAGGTGGGTTTGTTATTGGTGGACCCCATGGAGATGCTGGACTTACTGGTCGGAAAATCATCATTGATACATATGGTGGGTGAGGTTTTCACGGTGGAGGTGCCATCTCTGGAAAAGATCCCATCGAGGTGGATAGGAGTGGTGCATAGATTGTTAGGCAAGCAGCAAAGAGTGCGGTGCCTTCAGGGCTTGCGCGTCGTTGTATTGTACAGATATCTTATGCAATTGGTGTGCCAGAACCACTTTCAGAGTTTGTTGACACTTAATTAAGACAGGAAAAATTCCAGACAGTGACATTCTCGCTTTGATTAAAGAGAATGTCGACGTCCGGTCTGAAATGATTGCTATCAATCTTGATCTGAAAAGAGGAGGCAACTTCAGGTACCAGAAAACTGCCGCCTATGGTTATTTTGGTCGCGACGACCAGATTTCACATGGGAGACTATTAAGCCCCTTCCAAAGGCCTAAGTGCCAGGGTAATTTTTGGGCAAATGGTTATTATCGTAGCCATCATTCTGTTTGTGGGGGGAATAAAGGAAAGCTTCAATGCACATGTCTGAAATATGATCGACATTTTTCACTCAGGTCAGGTGGCACGGGGACATATGCTTTAAAGTTGAGAAATTAGCAAATTTAGGGGCACTGTTATATCTTTGCCTTCGCCCTCCCATTTTATTTCATTTTCTAGTAGCTAGTTTTTGTTTCTGAAACCAGCCGGTTTGTTTACCTAGAATGTTATGGGATTTATTTGATTTGTGATAGCCCCAAGTGTCCCATATCCCTAAAATAATAACCCAATTGTATACCAAGGAATATGTTTGACTTCTTTCTGGCATCCCAGGAAAGCTAAGGGAAGTTATTACCCAGCTGCCAGAATCAGGCTGCATACTCTGCACCTGCAATCATACCGATTTCACAATTTCAACAGAAGCTCGAAACAAACTTGAATGAAATAACTAATCAAATTAAGAGTACAAACAAACAAGAACTTGTAGGCGCATACCATGTTGGAAACAAATTAGATTCTCAAATGAAAGTTGTTGGCTTTTTAAATCAAGTAATTTCTTGGATACAATAGTACTGATCTTGCTCAATGTGGTTATCATAAAACTGGCTTTGTTGTTCAACCATTCTATTTGAAAAAAATTATTGAAGTTCTGAACAATGCTGTGAGATTCATTCCCTCGTATCTAAGAACCAATACACATCAGAGTCCTTTTTCTCTTAATCCGTTTATTCATCATAAGAGCTATATATTATTTTTCTTTATAAATTAATTGTAAGGGCTTTGCTTAGTTATGGACCATGTTTGACAATCTTCACATCTTCATGCTTTTTCCCCTTTCTAGTTGAAGTCCCATCTGAATCCAAAGGGAGTTTGTGCTTCTAAATTGCATATGCAGATGGAAAGTTGCTGATGCAAATGCCAAATAAAGCTCCAAGGTCCCTGAAGCTTGACAGAACACTTCAACATAGGTAAATATTCCAATTTAAACGACTGTAAAGGAAGTCCCTGGATGGAACATTTTGCCCAGCAATTCTATAGCTGATTCAGTTCGTGCCTCATCCTGCAATGCTTTTTTGACGTTATCAATATCATTAGAAAAGTTGTACAAGACTTCTGGGAAAAGCTTGTCATCCATGAGAAAATATCTTATACCTTGCCTTCAAAATGAATTATGTGCGGCACCTGTCTTGATTTGCGATAACAACCTTAATATTGCACAACAGGCAATAACAGAATTAGAAAGTGACAAATGGGCAACATATTCTCCAGACAACTTATTTGAAGGTGAAAAATCTTACAAAAATTAAGGTCTGGGAATTCAAGACGAAGTTTTGACAGAGGTTGAGCAACTTGTAGCTGCAACAAGGGAAAAGGTGATTACATCAGAAACAAATATTACAAAAAAATAGAACACCCTACCCACAGGTTGATCCTGTAAATTCTTGACATGGCCCGTCACTTTCTAGGCACTGACAATGAGGAAATTCATCAATACGCCAATCAGCACAAGAGACAACACACAGAACAATTATTGAAAAAAATAATTTCAACAACAGTTTTGTCCAGGACGTGGACATTTTGTATGAAAATGACAATTTCAAGAGTTTGAAGAGAAGCAGCAACATTCAGAAGCTGAGAAAATGTAGGTATGCTCGGTTACATGACATAGAAAAGTGCCACTTGGCAAAAAAAGGTGAGGGAAAAGGCTTGCTCCAAAAATATTAAGGCATAACTTCGTAATGCAGAAATCATGCAGTCAGTAAGTAGGCAAACAGAATCTTCAATTCAGGAACAGCAGCAAAAGTGTGCCAAAGTTTAAGGAAGTCGATATATTGATAAAAATTATGTGGCGTTAATCTTTGAGGTATAATATTACATACATCTGCTAGATTTGTTGACAAGCTCTTAGATGCATATGGTTCCATCAATGACAAGCCACTAGATCTTAGTTCAATCAAACACTTCCACTCCTTTTCCAATTCACCGATATTTGAGGCACCAAGAATGATAACATTTTGACACTTGATCTACCAAAAAAAAAAAAACACATCAGCAGATATTAGCAACTCAAACTAGGAACATAACAGATACGTGAGTGAGAAAGACAATGCATCAAGGGAAGAGTATTAAAATAATGACATTATTTGTCAGTCAATGCTTCAATATCATTCTCCAATATGAAATTGAAGCTCTGATAATGTATATGAAGAAGCATTTTCATCATATGTAAAGCCCCTCAAACACATACCAAAGGTATAGGCAGTACTTCGTGATGCAATAGTTCAGCGATACCTTCAGGCAACAGAGCCATCTGAAGAGGAAACCCAAGAATAACATCAATTCAAGCTTCAACGACTTGAATACTAGCATTTATAACAACTGGAAATAAGTTGAAACGCTGATGGATATTCCAGAAACACAGAACATCAAAAATGATAAGTAATGAGCAACATGGAGAAATGTATGATTTTTCAGTGACTATAGATAAAGCACCTATACTGCTAAGATGGGGACACAAAACTCTCTCCAACAGAAATGCAAAGCATTAACCAAGCCAAAACCCTGGTTAAAGCAGAATTAGAAAGACATTAGATATCTCTAGTACCAATCATTTCCATTTCCCCAAAACAAGACAAATGTGACAGGGGTGGCCTGGACCTAGGCTCAAGTAATAAAGAAGCAGGCTAACATTTTAGTAGTTTTACAATTCAATCTTGGTGTTTTAAACAAAACAGACAAGCTAAGTTCCCAAAACAACATGTTTATAATTGAACCAGTCAATCCATATTACTCATAGCTACTGGTTTCAAAACAATTATATTATTATATGAATTTTCCTTCTCATTCCTAACAAGCCACACCATTATAGCAAATTATCACAATGCAGAAACAATCACTACTTGACATCAAATTACGTCATTTCTATCACTAGTGCAATGTTCACCAATAAGATGCCTTAGATATTCTTCAAATTCCTCATCAGGAGCCTTGAATCAAAGACAATCAACCAAAATTTAGTGAAACAAATTAACAACAAAACCAGCAGAGAGTCTTTTATCTTCTCAACAGGAGAAAAAAGTGGTTGAAGGTCTCCTAAAGAAGGCACAATAGAAGTAGGCAACAAAACCAGAAAATTTGACACATTTAGCAAAGGACTGAAAAACCAAGAAAGCATTATAAAGAAGTTCACCACAAATAAAGTAACTCACCAGGCGAACTCCAAATGCCTTCGGAACACCAGCTGATGTAACATCTGAATGCAATGGCCCTACCCCTCCATATATAAAAACCTAAAAGGTTCAAGCAAAATATGGACCATAAAAAGAATCAGAACTTTGGAAGACAGAACCCTTGACAATGAGAATCAAAGAGCTCTTTACCAGAATGCCAAATTTACCATATCATTAGCAGATTTTTGACGGTCAACCTCTTCAGCTACAGAATCTACCTGATCCAAAAGAAAGTCACAAAATAAAGAATTTGTAATAAGAGGCTAACAATTGCAGATTGTAGAGTTCCAGAAATGAATCCACAGACATAAAGCCCAATAAAACTGATTGTCAAATCTTTTTTAGTTTCACCCAATCTATTTTTCTCAATCAAACTAACGAAATAGGGTTTCCCTATTAAATTTTTTTTTTATTCTTCCTTTCACAATTCGAACACTTTTGATGATCCATTTATTTGTTCCTTTGCCACTTTTTGGAAAATTTTGTTCTCTCTTTTACTTTCAAAAGTCATTAAACAATAAGATAATTTTCTGCAAAAAGTATAGGAATTACTAATTGAGGTTCCCACCTTGTCTGCATTGCCTAAGATACTGCTAAACAATTTAACTACAAAAAACTACTGCTTACTGAGATGAATTTCATAAATAGAAGCTCACATCATTCTGGACAACAGCAGTTTGTTTTACTTTCCAACCAATGCGATGTAGCTTTTTACACAACAAAGGTCCCAACTGATCCTCACAGGTGCCAAACCTGAGCTATGGAACACATAAAAAATACCGGGAGTTTCAGCAATAACGATTGATAGAGAAAAACAAAGGAGAGAAATGAAGGTTATGACACTCAGCCATGCTCTCAAATTAAAAGATTCGAGAGAGAAAGGATCTAGAGTTGAAAGGAAGCTTTGTAACTGTAGTTCGTCAGAGACTGAGCAAGAGAGAGAGTGTGTAGTCATCAGCTTGCAGAGGTAAGTAGATCACTTACTCTTTCAAATTATATGGACGACAATATGATGAAGTGAGTTCAGACTTGGAATTTGAATGTGAAAATTTGGTGAGTAGCATGTTGTGTTAAAGATATATGAACTTGAGATGAAATTATGGCATGAGTTGTGAATCTAATTGAAGAAATACATCATATAATATGGATTAAAGATGCTGTTGAATGATTTTTGTGCTGGAAAATATGAAGTGTTGTAACAGACTTGTGTTGGAGAAGCAGCTAAGTTGGAGTTGGACTACATGTACGACTGTATAGCTATAGAATGTATGCCTGTACGTGTGTGCTCCAAATGAGTTACGATTGCATACGGTAGTGCATCTGGTTGTGACAACATAGTTTGTACAATTTTTCTCGCTGCTTGACATGCTATTAAAAGTGTATAGATAGCGAATTTCTTAGAATAGTGTGCAGAGGAGGATCACGACTGTAATAGAAGTTCTATACGACTGTGAGCGATGGGCTGGAATGAAATTAAAGTTAGATTAAAGGCATAACTGTTTTACAAGATGAATTTATGGAATTTGGCCCTCATTTTTCATAAAAAAATGGATACATATGATGAAAAGTAAACAACACAACAAACATAAGGATCATTGGAGTATGAATAAAGCAATAATCAGGAATCTTCAATCCTAAGATCAATGCTCGTTCTTCAAACTCTGACAAAAAATTTCTAAATGGTGGATCTTCTTGGCAATTATAACAATGATGGTGAAGTAATGAAATTGATGTAAAATGGAATAACATGAGAATGTCAAATTGTTAAAATTAATTCGGATTCTGTATGCAGCTAGAAAATCCTTTACAGTTCAATACAAATAAACTCAGTCTTCTACAATGGAAATAAAATGACAGGAAAAATTATGCTAAAACAATTACAATGGTTACAAATATAAAAACCACGGAATTTGCCAGAGCCAAAACCCAGAGGACGCCTCAATGCAGCAAGGATGATCTGCTAGTTACAGTAATATTCCCTCTCACTGGGGGCAAAATCTAATGAGGTGGACGACCGGGATTCTGACAAATTACTTTACACAATATACAGGTATGCTGAGAGAATTGCCTACGGTGAGATGATCGAGTTTTGTAACTTGCTGATTAATGCTCATGTTTAACACGTGCTTTTAGTATTCCCGGGATTGGTGGTGAGGTTGGAGGCCTACTCAAGGTGTTTGACTGTGGAGGAAATAGTTGCGGTTGATACATACCAGACATGCTAGAACCTTCACCACCATCTTCAGGGAAATTAGGCACCATATTATCACTTTGTGGTCTCTCACAAAACTTCATTGCCTTAAGTACATAATTGTCATCGTGGAGTTCAAAAGGGGTGCTGCAGAATAACGGAAATTTTAGATGAATAAAAAAATAATTCAAAGTACAGCAAAAAATGATCAACTTCTCAAACAAGGGGTTATCACAATGTGAACATGAAACCTCGACTGCCACCCCTCAAACCTTCCTTTTGCTGCATTTCTTTTCAGTTTTCAATGACAAGCTACAACATTGCACTCTTAACTACATTAACTTAAAATGAGAATCACTTGACAACCCCTTTATAAACAAAAGAATAAAACTCTTACCTATTGAAGTCAAAATGCACCAGCTGCATATCTTCTGATATTTCCACTTCAACAGTTGCATGAGGGCGTGTCTATGGTTTCCACATGTCAAGAGAGAAAAGGAAAAATGAGAGACATGACAATAAATCCAACTTAAACATCTACAAAATGTTCAAGAGCATGATCGTAGAAGTCATATTATACAACAAATGAATGTAAAAATAATCTGAAACTCCAGTTACATGCAAGATATTAATAAAGTAATATTGTTTCTCTTGACACGTCTAAAATTTAGCTAAGCATGCTCTATAACTGGGACATAGGCTGAAGCATACTTAGAGCCCCCACACTATAGAAGGTAAGGGTAAAAAAGAACTAAATTAGCAGAGTGGATCTCAGTATTTACAAAAACTGATGTCCTGGCAACAGTATTTAACTGGCACTTGGTTTATATAAGGTAAAAGGGTACAACTTCATCTTCGGCCCACCATAGTCCTCAGTTTATCAGATGCTAAAAACAAGTTTATAAATATGGTTTTTTCTCACCATATATTAATAAAAACTGAAGTAAATGCTACTTCCCCATTTCAGGTTATAGCATTCCATAATTCAACTTAACCAAAAGACACATCAATCTCAAACTGACAAATGTTGCACAAAGTTACAACACAAACTCTTGTGCAACTATTATTTGCTAGGCAAGTCACAGCTTCAAAAAGCTAGGGCAAAGTAGAGAATAACTATGATTGAGGGCAAGTAACAACTCAGCTAACACAAAAGCACACACAACAGAATCCTACAATTCAAATTGATATATGGTTGAACTTTCTTTACCAAAAAAAAAAAATTTATTTTGAATGCTCAACTATGTTTTCTACTATATAAAAAATCACTCTCCATTGAGAAAGAAATAAATTGGTTTCAATAGAAATACACTAGCATCTGAAATACAATTCCAAGGTAAAATACCACGAATTTTACTTCTTATGCTTGGTCTAACAAAACTATAATGGATGGAATCAGAAATTTTAAATCATTTATATTAAAGACTGGGAGTAAAACTTGATATTACATAATTTAAGCATTTTCATATACTACATAATTCTAGACCCTAAGGAAAAGTTAAAGGTTATAGATATGTTGGTACAGGTCAAACAGCAGGGCATCATGTTATTCTGCCCAATACAAAGATGTATAGATATAACTTTATTAAACTAATACAACTGAACCAAAAAAATAAAAAAGGAAAGCAATATTAAGATGAAGAATTTGATGACTTTGAATACCATCCAGGAAAATTATAGTGCAAAAATTGGTACAGAAAGAAAAGAAAATAGAACCAGAAGACCAAAATCTTACATTACAAAAAAAGAAGACTGAGGAAAGAGAATACATTTAAAACTAGAAGTCCCCAAAACAAGGTCCAATAAACTTAGTCAGCAGTTACAGCAGTAATCAGGAAGGAGTACTTAAAAAGGTAGTAGCACTTACATTAAACAGCAACGAAATATTGCAAATATTTCTTAAGAGAGAGTGGGCATGATCAAAAATAGAACTTTCATGTACCACAGGAAGCAATCCATTCTTCTTATAAATCTAGCAAGCAAGATTGAAATCTACCAAACTAGCATACTTAGGTCAAGATTAACTCTAGTTTCCTCTTCAACATATCTTGCTTCATGAGACAAATACCATTCAAACTTTTTATTCAGGCCAAGCAGCGTTGACCTTAGACCAGCTAAATTTTACTAATAACTTATAGAGGAATTATTTTTAAAAATTTTAGAATCTAGTTTTTTAAACTTCAGTAAGTGCATTTCTGACATTTCACCAAGAATGAATGGAAACATGAGACAAGAAACATTGAGAAGTAGATCTACCTGCACCAGAATAAAAGGTAAAGCCACACCCCCGCTTGGAGCATCTCCAGAACCGTATAACTGCTCATTTCGTTGTATAAGGTTTTGGAGTCCTACATACTTGATGAAGGGTGAAGATAAGTCAAACCGCAGAACCCAAAAATAAATAGAGGTAAGTTAAAACATAAGTTCTCAAAGCAAAAGCATTCAATGAACACACTCATGCCATGATTAAAAAGTAGTAACAAATAGAGGAACTAAATCACAACTCTTACTTGCTCCTCTAGTTCCTGGAGATAAGCAGTTTTCTTTTCAATTCTATTTCTTAGTCCAAGACGCTCAGCCTGCATTTAATACATGTTGGGAATTGGATAAGCTCATATCTTATTCAGAGTAGACCACTCAGCATTTTATTAAATGCACAAGACTTACAAAAACAACTATATTTCACCTTTAATTCTTCAATATCATTCAGGCTAGTACGTGGGAGACCCTTCCACTGTATTTCCTTTTTATCCTTAGATATGATATCCATGGCCATGAGTACATTTAAAGCATCATATACCCTTCGTCGAATGTTTTTTTCGTCATATTGTTGCTGTTAACAAGATACATTACAACATAAAAAAAACTGACATGGTTTAGGCCAATATAAGCAATCAAATGAAATTAAATATCTCAGCTTGGTCAAAGAATGTAAACCTGATCTGGAGAAGCTAAACTATTACTAGGATCAGCAAATTCAGCTACAAGTTCATCTGCAACCTGAAAGTACTTTCAACTCTCAGACACAGGCATATACTTAAAAATAATTGGTCTCAAGTAATTAAAGAACAAGGAAGGTAGGGAGCCTAGAAACAATGGAACTCAGGAATACCAATTCTGATGCACACAAAATACCTTCTATACAAAATAGTGAAAGTTTAGTCTCTTCAACAAGAAAATCAAAAAGTTTCATCCGTTCAATAGGAAAATTGAAAAGTTCAATCATTTCAATAGGAAAAAACAAAATTTAGTTCCTTCACTAGAAAAAAATTATAGTTTAGTACCTCTATGTACTATTATCTCTTTTCAAAATCATAACTACTGACATTGACTTCACAAAGATTACTCCTATGTTATCAAGAAACTTGCATCTGTGACATAAATTGACACTTATTTTGTACAATAATAAGACTGTTGTAAATCGGAACACAGAACAAATGAAAACAATATAAACGAAAACCATGTTCCACAATAAAAACAATTCAAATACGGAGGAGGCCCTTGGAAGCACCAAAACTCATCCATTGGACTAAGTACTTCAGATTTTCATCATATTTTCATACAATAACAATAATATAGAGGAAAAGTACTAATAAATGAATCAATATCAAGAAACCACCTGACCTCATTGTATGTGGTTCTTCCCTTGCTTTCCACTTTCTCGCACACTGGAAACAACCAAAGGGAGTTCACAAAATTAGCAAGAAAAGTTATCACTACTCATTCCTCAACAACAAACACCATCTTCGGAAAAAAAAAGCACAAAACCACTATTTCTACATGAAATACTCAACAAATAAGCTTCTCATAAACTAGCACAATTTGAAGCATCTTTTATCTTTTGTCTTCTAGACTGCAACGCCTAGCTTGTTAGGATTAAAATATTATTGTGTATATAAGAATGCAGGGAAAAAAAAAAAAAAAGAGAGGAACAAACAGATTGGGTCAATCAAGCACCTTTCATACTAAATTGGCGAAGCCCTCTACCACTCTTATCTCCTCCAACTGCCCGTTGTCCTCGCTTTTTCTTCTTGCTACTATTTATAAACCAAAAATCAGCAAGAATACAGAGGAAATAGCTTCCAAAGGAAAAATGCATGCATACCTGAGTGCTATGACAATGGTTCAGTAATTCAGAGGATTATAGTTAAGTTTATTTAAATAATCAAAGATATTGCCAGGACTTTGAAAGTGAACTGTAAAAATTTACAACCACTTTATCAACTTGCGCAAGCAAACTTACTTTAAACCAGACTACAACGAAGATTTTGATAAATGGAAAGTTTTATTCAGAAAATACTTAACAACTTACCTCACGAATTAGCAATTCAATCATAATAAACATCATATAAAGATAAAGCATCAAACTCGAACTACAGCAAACAATTAATCTATCATCAATGAAAAAATTACGCAACCCACAATTTCCAAAACAACTCTCAAACATAAAACTTCAATCAAACACACAAATAAATTCTCCAGTCAAACAACTAAAACCCCAAACTCTAACCTCAACGAGAAAAATTACTCAATTACTCACCCAACAGCGCCTTGAGAGCCAGCATCATCCCCATGAATGTCAAGATGATTCAGCCTCAAAAAAGTATTGTCACTAGCCGGCGTGGCCATGCTCTGCGACGGCGACCCCACGCTGCCGCTGGTAGACACCGATTGGCCGGAGACAGTGGTGCCCCACGACCGCGTAGCCCCACCTCCACCTCTAGAGGCGGCGGTTGTGGGTGGGTTTTGATCCCCATCGTCTGGGTGAGTAGTATTCCCAGTGAGCATAAATACACAAGAAGAAAAATTCAACACAAATAACTAATTAATTAATTAAAGCAAAATGTGGGGATGGTGGGTTATGAACATAGCTGAGTTTTTGTCTGTGTATGAGAGTGTTAAGGGTTTTGTGAGCGTTGATCTGATTGGAGCGAAAGAGAGGCGATGGAATTGGAGGGTTCAAGCACGAGAAAAAGAGGGAAAATAAAGGTCTCGCCTCGAGTTGGTTTTGCCGTTTAGTATTTAGTGGGAAAATCTAAATATTATTAATATATAATTAGTTTTTATTAGATGTAATTATAGTTAATTTTAGAAAATACATACAGACAATATATTTATATTTAAATTCTGATTATTGAAACAAGAAGGGTTTTATATATTTATAAAAAAAAAAAAAAAAACAGGGATTTAATGTTTCTGAATTTCTTCGTTAAATTGAAATCTGAGAAAATAAAAGAATATTACTAGCAATTAATTGATCAGAAAGGTAATCTGATTACCATGTTAATCTCTCAATTTACATTGTAAAATGCCCTTTTCAATTTGAGAATAATGAATTCCTCATCATTTTAGACTTTATTAAGTAAAGTTATTCATATAAATTCTCCAGAACGCTTGAGTAGCTGCAAAATTAGATTGGCAAAAGGAGATTCCATTCATTTTCCGAGAAAGCTTCAGCTTCACAAAAGTTAGGGCGGGGGGGGGGGAAGAAAGAAAAGTGCTTCTGATCTTGCAAATACTGTTTACAATGTGAGGCACTGAAGCAACATCAATGTAGCAATTGTGGAGTGGAGGTCAATTTAATCTAAAGATTACATTGTTATGTTTGCAGGATTTAGATATATGTTATAAAATACTGAATTAAATATATACTTTATATGAATACTAGATTTTTCATGTTTTTCTAAATTTGTGGATTTTCTTAGATTTACTCGTATTGTAGTTACTGATCTTCTTCTCCTAAATCTTTCTGAATGATGACTTTTAATCGAAAAAGATATTATGTTAAGGTTTCACAAATTAAATAGTAAATTATTAGACACCATCAAAGGTTTTAACAAATCTTAAAATATATACTGAAATTATCTGTCAAATTATAATTTATAAAGTATATTGGGTTTATGTTTATTAATTACAATATACTCATTTGTAAATTGTCATTAAACTATTTAATTATCAATTTTTTTATATTGGTTGACGAATTTCGCTAAAAATCACCAAAAATGTCAAGTTTTGTTGTCGGAAATCCACTAATTTTTTTTTTTTAGTTTGTTTTTTGTTTACAAGTTTGCGCAGATTGCGTGTGAAGCCCACAACTTTCATAAGTGAAAGACAATTTCGTCATTTTGATTATACACATAGTCCATGTACTACGAATATTTGTCCACGTGTGGGAATGTAAAAAGTCATCAATTTTAAATTTCATGCATATCATGTGTTCTACACGTATCTAGGCATATGCAAAATTTGAAGTAATATTATAAATGCAAAAAAAAAAAAAAAAAAAAAAGGTGAGTAAATTTGTGTAGCATCCCAAGTTAGAAAAGTCCTTAGGGGTAGAGTTTTGGGGTTAGAAATAGAATTCAAGAATAGATTAGGAGTCTAAAAGAGTTCAGGGGTGAGTTTATAGTTTTTCGGAGCTGTGTGACCTTCATATAATACCTTTAGGGAGGTTTCAATCATGCGAAGCGCGGGAAATGAATTATATTCATCTTCCCTGGTGCACTCCCGTGCACCTTTCCCTGCACACCCGTGCAGGCTTGTAGAAAAGGAGAGAGACGAGAGATTAATGCATTTTCACCCATTTTCAGCCAAGTTTTCTTCTTCATTTTCAGCAGCTCCCAGCCCTAGGCGCGAGATCCAGCTTCCAGCGGCTCCCAATCCAGTTCGAGAGCAGAGAGAATAGCTTGAGTTGTGTTTCCAGCTTCCAATGGCGAGAGGTAAGTGTTCCTTACTCTCTCTTCGCGTTCCCAACTTGTTTGTTGATGCTTGGAAACGTTTGCCAGCGTTTCCAGTACCTTATGACATGTTGTGCATGTTTGTATGATGTCATGATGATGATATGATGCTTTGTTTGATGATTTTTCCATCCAAAATGCATGCATGCTTTATTGTGAGTGTGTTAGTGAGAGAATTGGTTGATTCCCATGGTGGAATGCGTGTGGATGGATGAATGTTGAAATTGAAATGATTTGTTAGCTTATTGAAGTGCCTTGAATGCTTGATTTCAGTTAATTTGATTTTGATTGAGATTTGGATGGGTTCCTGCGCGTTTCAGGTGAGTCATGTCTGAGCAGGACAAGACGCACGGCCGTGTGCCCGCTGAGCACGCCCGTGTGCCCTTGT
The DNA here is from genome assembly GCA_026122585.1 of Anacardium occidentale. Taxonomy (NCBI): domain Eukaryota; kingdom Viridiplantae; phylum Streptophyta; class Magnoliopsida; order Sapindales; family Anacardiaceae; genus Anacardium; species Anacardium occidentale. Next base: position 7,879 of record JAJEJH010001059.1, on the reverse strand, counting down.
TTCTGCAAGGACACGGTCGTGTGCACGAAGTGCACACGAGCTGGAATGCAAGGGACACGACCGTGTGTCCCTTCCTTGCGTGAATGGCCAGATTTTTCCAGAGCCTTGCACGGCCAGACACACGACCAGCGCACGGTCATATGTGTTTGGGCACACGCCCGTGTGCCTGTGCCCAGCACGGCCGTGTGTGCGCATGCACGCCCATGCGTTTTCCTTTGCACGCCTGTGCTTCAGCTTTATTTCCAGAAAATTACAGAAATTGAATTATAAAGATTTGGTAATCAATCCAAAGGCTAATAATCACCAAATAAACCAGTATTCAGATAAGAAATGATGCATATACATATCATAGCACAACATGTAGCCTGAAAAAGGATCGAGGGATCCGAATTCAGTAGTTTTCAGCTTTCTGAACCCAATGTATGGGTTATAGCTTTGGGTTAACTCGAGGGGCATCTGTGGGACCCAGCTTTCTGACACCAGTCAGATTGTTCAGCACTTTTCATTCAGCTTTCTAGCCTGTAGCTAGAATGTTCAGCCCACTTGGCCAGGATGTCGAATCCTTGTGTTCATCAGCCTGATCAGTATAGCAGGTACCTTTGGGGTACATATGATTCAGATGCATGCATTCATCACCAGTTACTTTCAGTTCAGCATGACACGACATGCATTAATGATATTCAGTAAACAGTAAGCAATAAGATAACCGGTAATCAGATTCAGCACTAGCAAGCGACTAGATGTATGAATAGGGCCGAGGCCAGGTATATGTGTATGCTTGTTGCTTACTTGGTTTGAGGGAAGTAAGGAATGCTTACTGGGTGATCTTTATTACTCATCCCTTTCCTTCTTCCTTTCTTTTCAGGTTTTGTTGCTGCTAGCAAGGAGCGGGTGGACTGAGGTTCGCGAGAGAGGATCCACACACGCTTATCACCATGTATATATATTTTATTTTCAGTTTTGGACCTGTGAGGTCTTGTACTTGATGTATATGCTCCAGTTGTAAAGAACAGTTGTATAAATAGAAAAGTCATTATGAACTCATTGTATATTTGTATCAGTATAAGTTTCAGCTTCCGCTTGTGTAATCTATAGCAGTAGTTTATTTTCGTAGGATTCTCGTCGCGGGTTTCCGAATTTTCAGTTTAATAAATGAAAAGAATAGTATTTCTCAACAACAGAGGTATTCGTGGCGACAGGTCCTACAATTTGTATTTTACTTTTTAATTTTGATTATTTAAAATAATTTCCATAAGTAAAATCAGTGATTTATTTATTGAAAAAGTTTAGAAAAAATAAAATAAAAGCAAAAAAAAGGAACAATGCAATGCATACACAATTTTTATATAAGATTTGAGTATTTGAATAATGTATAATTTGAATATTAATTTATTATTAATTAAAAATCATTCATTTACATAATACATCATTTGGGTGTACAAAATAGGTATAAAATTGTGTATATAATAGTTTTATTAAAAAATAAATATAGAAGTAGTCATTAACAACAGCTACTCTCTAAGGGTTTGCAATTGATTTTTCTATATTAAAAAAAAAAAAAAAAAAAGAAGAGTAGTATTAAATTGGTTTATCGGCCAAAGCCTATAACGTGCCATAAATGTAGGCTCTAACATGAACCACCAGTTTGCGAGCTGTGCCTACCTTAGGCTGGGCATATTTTGCGGATTCTACCGCCCCTTGGCCACCTTTACCTTGGAGTGAGTTCCCCAATTATAGAGATCTTGTCACTACTCATATTCACAACTACAAATTTCAGCAACTGATGAATTTTTCATCTCTGCCTTCTCCGCTGTGAGGTAAAAAATGAACTACCTAGTACCTACAAGGCATATCGACCTCAACAGCACCGCTGGTCTTGTGGACCATCGAATCTCTTGGGAAAGTGACCAGAGAAAGCATCCTTTAAGAAGCGAGTGTCAAACGCAGCTTGAAGAATAACATGTGATTTAAGAAAAAAAAAAAAAAAAAACTCACTCTTTCACTACCCTATCTTTTTTATGCAGATATATGCAGCATGCTTGTTAAGCGTGCTTGAGGTTCTCAATATTGCTAACTTTTTAAATTGCTAACCGCTGAAGCACAAAAGAACAAAGTCAGAACAATAGGTAGCAAGCCACAATGAAGATCAACGCAAACATTGATTTAATGCACTAATAAGTGTACAAGTACATTAGTTGGAGGAAAATAAATAACCATAAATTAACAAGGGCATTGACATCAGAAGTTCATAATGATCTCCAAAAAAAAAAAAAAATTCCAAACTTTATCATTCTAGTTCATCAAGTTTAATCTCATATTGTTCACCAGAAGAAAGGATTTTTACACTAACCATACCCTTTTTCCATTCTGTATTCCCCACCAAAATCAGCCTTTGAGCATTTATCCGTGCTGCCCGTTTGAACACCCTAAAAGAAATCAGTAGAAAACATATCAAAATAAAATATTTAGAACATTGACCATCATACCTACAGATGGCTAGAATCTAGAAAGATGGAACTGGTACCATTTAAGAGGTTTGCTCTCCAAGACTAAATCAACACTTTGACCTTTTCCTCTGAGTATTGTTGCAACTGTAGCAGCTGCTCCTTGAAGATTATAATCCAAAGCACAGACGATATTTTCTACCTGGAGGTCGAGTTCCGGTAGGAGGCCCTTCTCCTTAAGCAACTATAATCCATCACCCCACAAAAATTGTAAGTATTATATAAATACAAACACAAAATTTATGCACTTTCCAGAGAACCAAATTCTCATATCACATTAGAGTTAATAGCGTTTAAGGGAATAATTACTCTCATCCAAACAAATTGTAAATGTATACTGTACATCATTGTTTTAAAAATAACTCGAAAAAGAAAAAAAAAATAGCAACATAAAGAAAACTTCAACATACTTCTACAATCACTGCATCACCAAATCCAAAGCCACAAGCTGGAATGTCATCACCACCAAAAGTCAAGAATAGCCGATCATAACGCCCACCTCCACAAATAGCTCTCAACTTGCCATCCCTATCAAAACACTGAGACAAGGATTTTAAATCATTTGATAGGTTAAGGTGGCAATCCTAGTTTTATTTCTATAAACAAGAGTATTTGCAGGTGCAAATAAAAAAATACCCAAATTGTTTAGGCAAAACTATAGTGTCCCATTTGGCTGATGTTTAGCCAATTTTCACATGAAATCATGTAATACTTTTTTATACTTTTTAAGACTTTTAAAGTTCTAATCTTAGTACCAAGTATATGGTCAATTTGACTGGATTCAGACTTTTGATAAAGAAATATGCTGTTTCAAAGAAAAATTATCTAAGTGTGCACATTTAGGTTAATAAAGAAAAATACAGATTGATAATCTAACCTCAAATACAATACCCGTGTAGTAGGCAAGGCCTCGTACAACAGATGCATCAAACTGAATCCAATCAGAATAACCAAAATTTTCCACAAGCGAAAATAGTAGTTTCAGATCAGCAACAGCTTCCCCTGCACCTCCAAGTATCTCTGCAATCACATAGATATGGCAAACAAAACCAGGATAAGCATTATTATCATAGTATATCTGTCTGAAGTTACTCAAGCATCTAAGTACCCATAGAAGATTGCTATGACCTCAAGAAAAGTTTAGACATAACTAAAAAATTCTTTAGAGGACATCTGATAGTGATGCTCATTCTGCAATCAGTAGTAAGCATTATAGACTGTACAGTATGGCTAACATCTTCTAACAACTTCCAGTACTTGAAAGATGAACAGAACAATGAAATCTTTTATGTATTTAAGTAAGCCATCTGCAGTATAAAAAGAGAATCCAGTCATACAAGATATATGTTCCATGAGTAACATTTCAAGAAGAAGTAATCATTGCTAACACTTGGAGAAAATACTAAATTACCATACTGGTAGTAAGGTAATGACATGCTTTAATCCAAATAATAATATAACAATATATAAACATAAATAACAAATAATACTAGCAATATGTAAACTACCACAGACAAAATCAGACCAATCTTGCATCTCCATTAGAAATATGCCAATAGCTTCGGGCCAACACAGAACATGGAAGAGCAATGGCAATGGCTGACTACCATGCAAACAGAATGTCTGCTGGTCAACAATGGAGAAATTTTATTCTTAAAATTAACTCCAAATGTTTGGTGTAACACATAATTAGATTCACTTTTTACTTGAATCTTGTCGTTTTAGAAAGAAAAGTACAGATTCCAGATTATTTGGTTAAAAAAACAATAACATATGACTTTTCAATATGTTGTTGAAACCAACCTTCCAACTCCGTCAAGGACTTTATGGAGAGGACCTTTAATAGATCCTCAATAGCTTTTTCTGATATCCCAACAGACCTCAGATCATTCTTAATCACATCAAGCGGTAGCTTCTCTATCTGTTTCCCAAATAAAACCAACACCACTCATTTTAAAATAATAATACCAAATCAGAACATGACACATTTACAAAACACATGTATAAGCAGCCACATTGATTTGCAATCAAACTAATGTGCCCATCAAGTAATATAATTTTTTATAAGTCATAACAGTATAGACTCCATGAGGAAAACAAAAATCTAAATGCCTCACATCTTGAAATACGTAACATATCCTTGAACAACTAACCTTGTCTATTATGATGCAAACCTTGCCAAACAAGTTTTCAGGTACAGAATAGCACCTCAAAACTTCTTGCAAAACCTACGAAGATAAAGAGAACACAACAAAATAAAAACATATGGAATAGCAAGTTGCAAACTATAAAAAAATTTGTCATTGCATGGAAATAATACTTCTATTTAGAAGCTCTTTCATGGAGACTTTTATTGCTCATAACAAATGATCAAACAATAATCAGATAATAGCGTAGTGAAATTGCAACTCCCAGAGGTACATACCAAGGTCAATTCTGTCATTTCAGTTTATTTGAGATTATTGGGTATGTTTTGGAAATTGGCTAAGTGTTTTGAAGTGAATTTTAGGTTGATGAACGACTTTACATGAAAGGTGTACACCCATTCAGGTGACATCACATAGGATAAGTTGATAACGTGTCACATAAGAAATTTTAAAAGGACAAACGACTGTTCACTCAGGTGAATGCCCATTCAAGCGGTTATAATTAGAAAAAAAATTTATTAAAGGCACATATTTGCATGATAAGCCTTATCCCACAAATTACACTTTCATAACCCAAAACTTATATTGTGATATTTATTGATCAAAGGTGATTTCCAACTGCAAATCTGTTAAGCAAGGAAACCAAGTGGTAGAACCTTGTTCTTTGAGTTATACAAAATTGATTTTTGTATGTAATTAAGTTTATGAATTAAGGTTGATGACCTGATGTGGTTCTTCATGATCTTCTATAATATGTGGGTTAATATGAATTAAGAGACTGAAAAAAAGGTGGAAAACCTTGTATGTTCATGTCCATAAAAGAAATTATGAGTTATATCTTAGACCAGTATCCGAGAACCATTCAATAAGAATTTTGGAATTTGTTACAATTCTCTGTGAAGATGCATTTTAAATAAAAATGATGCAAACTGTTATGTGCTATATTTTGCATTGGTCTAATGTAAATACCTATAATAATTATTTTTATCTAAGCATCAAATACATGAGTGGAGATCTGTTATGTTATGTTGTGTTTGCTAGCATATTTGACATTGAGAATGTGGTAGAGACCTTAGGATTTTGAATTGAGATGTTTTGGCATGGAAATTTGATAGGAATAGTTGCATTATTTTGTTATAGACGTGTAGGAATGATCATTCCGTGGATTGAAAATGACCATGATAGACATGATATTAGGCTTTTGTATGTTTTGAACAACTTGGCATAAGATTTTCCATTTTGGGTAGATTTGCCGACCACCATACGGAGAACATGTACGATCACCCATGACACATAAGATAAAGTGAGATGAATGCCCATGCAAAAGGATGTCTAGCCTTTCATATATATGAAAAGACAATTATACTCTAATTTAATGTACGATCAAGAATGAAAGGAAAGAAGACGTTCATGACATAAGCATGAACAACCGTGCAACGACACGTACAATCGTGCATGGGATACAAGTAGAAATGACCGTGAGAGGTTAAGGCATTCATATCAAGGAAATGCACATCCATTCACACAAATGTAAATCCGTTCGTAGTCAAACCTTGATAATTTTTATGGACATATAGGGTACATAGGAGTACTGAGTTATGCCAAGAGGATCTACACACAAGTTAAGACATGAAAGAAATATTTATTAAGGGTGAAAGCAAATTATGAGCCTAAGTTTATGTTTAGTGGCTCGAATGTATCACATAGTTTATATGAAAGCATATCACAGCATAAGTTTTACATTGAACCAGTTTTATGCATGTTTTCCAAATGTAAAGTGCAGCCAGTCTTTAGAATCGATTTTGTAGGACACATGGGGAACTAGAGATCTACATTATATGTGTGGGACTCGATCTTCTACAACACATGAGAACCTAGGAAGCCCACAAATCATGTATGGGACATATTCCATAGTGTCAATTTTCAGAATGCCCATGAAAACATATTTCTCAAGACAATTTCTTTACATGTGTTTTCATGAAGGTTATTACAAGAGAACACTTGTGAGATTCTCCTTGCACATGCCCACAATAGGGCATTGCTATGACACCGCAGTCTAATAGATGTCTGAAGGGAAAAGGGATTGCATACTTAGAAAACTCATATAGCCAAGGAGCCTAAACCCTATCTCAACCTAGACCAATCGACATAGAAAGAACAGTCTTCCGAAATTGTTTTAAAAAGAAAATTGCTTTCACCAACAGTTTTACATACATTGCATAAATTATCATCAAAGTATAATATCCAAAAGCTTATTCTAGACGATTGAGAGAATATCATCATAGTTATGGGACTAAAGGTTCTCCCTAGATGACTAAATAAGATATAAAAATATCATCGAAGTTTTAGGACTGAAGATGTTCTCTAAATGACTAAGTAAAAACTCTAAATGATTAAGTAAAAATTTCATGTCACCATGATTTGGAATCCAAAGCTGTACTTTAGATAACCAAGTTCATGCGGAATGAAATTATTAAGTATTGAAAGGCTCAAGATGTAGAAATGTAGGACTAAATTCTCTTACTTACGGAGTTACTTGTCACTCACTCCCCTATTATATTTTATGAATAACAGGTGAGAATAATGGCTGCAGTGTAGGAGAGTCAACGTAGAGTTGGGCAAGAGGTTGTTTTAGTCTTTCTAGTCTACACTATGTTCGAAATTATGTATGCAAACCTTATCTTACATTATATTTATATGATCACACACTTATGTTGGATATTTGATGTTGGACATCTGTTAATAGTTCTACTACAGCATGTTTTGATAAGAAGGGTATTTCAGCATGTTTTGATATTGTAAGTTATATCATGTTGTAATAGTCAAAATAAGTAGCACTTTGAGAGGCTATGGGCACTTAGCAAATCATGAAACAAATTTAATATTAACTAATAGAAATGTATTCGATGACATGCCAAGGAACTTAGAGAAACACTAATAAAAAACAAGTTTAGTTAAAGGCATCCAATGTGTAAGGAAGAAATGTTCACACCTTTCGACTAGAAATCCTAAATCCAACATCTGACTCAGTGATTCCAACTCGCTTGAAAAAGGTCATGATGGAAGAAATTAGTTCTGCTTCAGCCTACATAAAATTATAAGCTTCATGAAGAGAGAATGAACGGTCATAAAGACAATAATTAAAAAATCATATGAAGTGAATCAGAACAAACTAGCTCAAAAACTTACAATAAAAAATGAGTTTATAGAGAAAGAGAAGAAAATAAA
>JAJEJH010001058.1:7963-57457 GCA_026122585.1 Anacardium occidentale | reverse complement strand
CAGGATGTCGAATCTCTGTGTTCACCAGTCTGATGAGCACAGCAGGTATCCGAGGGTACAGAGAGGTATTCAGATGCATGCATCCAATATATTCAGTTAGCATGACATGACATACACATCATGACATGAATAATAATGATATCAGTATATAGTGAGAATGAGATTCAGATAACAGTTTCCAGATTCCAGCAAGCGCATAGATGTATGATTAGGGCCGAGACCCAGGTATGTTTGATTTACATGATTGTTTGTGCTTGCTTGGGTATTGAGGGAAGTAAGGAGCACTTACTGGGTGATCTTTATCACTCATCCCCCTCCTTCTTCCATTCTTTTCAGGTGGTTTGTGCTGGGTTTGAGGAGCGGGTGGATCGAGGCTGGCGGAGAGGGCACGCACACACACACCCCGATCGCAGTTGTACAGTTTTCAGTTTTGGACCTGTGTGGTCAATTTGTAAATACTTTTGTATCCAGATGTACAAATACAGTATGTATGTATGAAAAAGGCCAATGGGCCCATTGTACAGAACAATATGTATAATTCAGTCGATGTATATATTTCAGCTTCCGCATGTGCAGAATTGTATAGTTCCAGGAAGTTTATTTCTTTTCGTAGGATTTCCGTCACGGGTACCCGAATTTTCAGATTATTAATAAAAAGGCCTTCCAGAATTCAGTAGTAGGGGTACTCGTGGCGGCGGGTCCTACATCCCCTCGGGCGCACGGTCGTGTGCTCAACCCAGAATCTACAGAAAGCATCTGGAAACCTAGAAATCCCACTCAAACACATCCAATACTCAATCATCTTTCAATTAAATGCAAACACAACACATATACATGCCAATAAACATACTCAACTCATGCATTTCTCATTTGGCTCATCAAATCTCATGCATTTCTCATCCAAAGCATATGCAAGCATATAAACATTACACATTGCACATTTAACTCAAGAAACATCATGCATCTCATCATATCATCATCAAGACATGCTGGAAAACATTCACAACATGCAACAATCATCCATAAACTCAGAAAATCAGAAAAAGCTTGCTGGAAACCTAAGTGAAGAGGTAAAGAAATACTTACCTCTTGCCATGGCGTCCGGATCTCTCTCTCTAGCTGGTCCTGGATCTCTCACCAGAACAACGACAACTGGTTGGACGGTTTCAACTCTAGGGTTTACTGGAAAGGAGAAGAGAAAAGCTGAAGGAGAAAACTGGGCGAAATATGGGGGAAAAAGAAATATATCTTATCTCTCTCCTGGCACACGGGTGTGTGCCTTGGACACACGGGCATGTGCCCCTCAAATCTCAAATTTCTCTCTTTAACCCCCTATCTTAGCCTAAATGACATTTCTACCCTTGGGCTATTACATTAGAGGTGGCAATGAGCCATATTGGGTCAAGCTAGATTGGTTTTATCATGACTTATCATGACTAGGGGTTAAGCAAAGTTTAGGCCCATATTTGGTAACTCTAACAAGTGAGGCCAACCCATCAAAATAGATGGCTTAGGGATAACTAAGGTTCCTTGTGTTGTGCTTTCATAAGCCTTTAGTGGGCTAACTTGTGTGTTTTTGCGAGCTGACCCACCCATTTATATGTATTTTAATATATTTTATTATTATTTTAATTGTTTTATTTTTTGCCTAGTCACCTTGTAGGCCTTACCTAAGGCCCTAACATGGTCTGCATAGGTTGTGAGTCTAGCACGATCTACAAATTTGTAAGCTAAGCCCTCTGCAGGTCGGGCTACAACCATAATAACATACACGATCCAATTTTAAAATATGAATATGCAATATGTTAAAACAAACATAAGGTGTTCCAAGAAACCATACTAGTGTTTGCTGGTTCTTTCATCTTTTAAGGTCATTGGAATGCTTATTTCTTACTTTAAATCCAAGCATAGGATTGCACGTTGATATCCATATGAAACACGAACTAATAGAGGCTTAACGTGCGTAGAGAAGTCTACTAAAATGTCTATAAAAGGGTGTAACAATAGATGAATATGCATGACTGATTGTATATAGGCAAAAATCATAAAATTATGAAGTCGTGTCTCTTTATATTGGAAACAATCATGACTATTCATGGTGCACGCCTTATGTACCCAATCCTTATATTTTCTCATATAATTTGTGATTATTTGGATAACGAGTGATCTAATAAGATCTTTTGATAATTATCAATTTGAGATAATACACACCCTTGCATCAATCATACATGGTTATGCACGTGACTTGACAAATAATCTTATTTCATCTTTATCTTTATCCAATTGGATAAAATCAACATTTTGCAATTTCATCCATGCCCATGTACCTCAAAATTATCACTTAAGTACTTAAAGAATAAAATCTTTATTTTGAGTATAAATGTTTCATAGGGCTTAAAATTGATTATATGCATATTAAACCCCATTCTGTTTGAACAATACAATGTCTTTGAAGTTCAATCAACTCTTATTATACATGACCTATAGACTCTCTATTGAGTTGATAGTGCACGAATTTGTATCAAATCTATAATCTAATAACCATGCTTGTATAGACCAAGACTGACCTTTAGTAATATATCATGTTCACTCAACTAATATAGTGTCAGTAATTGACTATTAGCCTATCAACAATATAGTTTTCGTACAATACGATCCTTTTGTCATTTAATAATTTTTCAAGGTTCAAGAGTAAATTTAGTGTCTACTTCAAAGAGTGCTCAATATCATAGATTAATCGTAACACTCTACTTTAGATATGTACCCTTGGTGGGAAATATACTTGAAGCTCCATGTTAACTTTTTTATACATTTAAAACATGCTTAAATAACATTTACTAATGATCACATAAACATTGTGCAAAAATGTGTGATGAATAAATACATCCATATGGAAAACCTAAAATCCATAAAATGCGCAAACCATAATAAAACATAGAATAGTACATAAATAGTCCAATATGCTATATAATAACATAAATAAATCAAATGATAACAATATGTAATCTCGCCAATGTTATCAACTCTTTGGAACATTGTTACTCCTGCTTGCCCTACTGCTTCACTGTAGACACCACATTTTGGACCCAATAAGGATCATCCCTGATGATGATAAATCTGAAGAATTTGGATCGAAATTTTCAAGATGTCAAACTGAGGATGGATGGGTGAAATCTAAAACCAAACCCAAGACCACCAAAAGTCCACAATCCAAATCCACAATAATAATAATAATAATAATAATATACCATAGGCCCAAACCCATCTGAAATCAAAGACTAAAACCCAAAGAGAAGAAACAATAGCAGACGGCCCAAAGAAAAAATAAAGAGAGAAGAGAAAGAGCCCAAGTATAAAATACATGCTCCAACCCAAGAAAGAAGGAACTTGGTGCCCTGTGGCTCCTTTTCTTTCCCACTTGCCCATTTTATTATCCCCCATTCTCTCTCCCACGCCCATGATCTTTCTCTTTGCTGTAGTTTTTTTCCATTCCCTGCCAACTGCCAACTGCCCACACGTACCACTTAACTACTTCACATGTTCTCCATTCAACTGCTTTCATGTAACTGCTTTTCTTACGTATAAAAAGGGGGGAGAACTGAAAAAAAAGGGGAGGAAACAAAAAAAGAGGAGAGCAGAGCGGTTAAAAGAAAAAAAAAAATGGAGAAGACATTCGTAAATGTAGACGCCACCTTTTAAACACTGAAACCATTTTATATCTTAGAACTTCAAACTCCACTGAGCTGATTCCATATTTCAATCGTTCGGGTGCCTGACTACCAAACCATCCTCAGTTTGACGACAAAGAAATTCCAAGACACCAGGATTTCAGGTAAGCCCTGAGGGGATTTATTGTTTTATGCATTTATTTAAAGTAATGTGATATACATAGTTTTATTTTATTATTTATTTTGTGCATCTGCTGTCTTGGTTTCTGTATTGATTCCTGAATAAAATCACATGGCATGTTTCTGTATTATAATGATTATGTTAACCTATATAGTAAATGTGCGTAATTGTGATTGAAAGCGAGTGCAAGATGGTTTTTAAATAAAAAAAAAAAAGGATTTATTCAAACTGTGTTTGAGAAGCGTCTTCTTATTAATTTAAAGTCTAAATTGATGTTTTGTATATAAATTCAACTCTGGTGATTGCATGATGAATGTGTGAACATATATATTTAATTTGCATGTTAGGTTTCTGGAATACTTATGCACGTTTTTTTTTTCTTTTTTTTTTTTTATGCATTTCACCTCACAGTATATTAGGTAGGCTATGTAATGATAACTCATGTGACCATGCATTCATAATCATTGCTCTCTATTTTCTGGCAAGAATTGTTGCCATGCCTAAAGTACAAATCACATAAATGACAAGGGTCACGTGAAAAGTTATGCTACTGGATATTCATTAAAATATATATATATATATATATATATATATATATAATAAAAAAATTTGGAGTGTCCAAGACTTGTTTTATTTTATTTTTGGCATACATGCATACCCTTTTCTTTTTATGTTCTATAATACTTAGCCGTTAGCTTTCTTTTTTTTATTTCAGTGGATCAAGCGTGAAAGGAAAATTAAAACCAATCGATCCGTCAATAACAAGCACAGCCAAGCACGGTCAAGTTAATATATATATATATATATATATATATATATATATATGATTTTGATCATTTCAGTTTTATTTTAATTTTTTACTTTAACTAACAAATTTGTTTTACATGTTTTTTTTTTAATTTTATTTAGAATAAATGTATAGGGGTGTATGGAAAAGGATGTAATTTTTTCTTTTAATTTTTCGTATTTTATTTTGTGGATGATTGTAATTAATAATATTGCGTCGCATGATAAAACCAAAACCTAATTAAACTTGGTAACGTGTTTAACAAATAAACCACAAAAATGGAGGCCGACCTTCGGGTTGGGCGACATGGGTGCCTAACACCTTCCCATCGTCGTATCTGACTCTCTGAACCCAACCATTGGTCCGGTGAGGAAGGTTGGGTCCTCTGCAAGGGATCCATTAAAATCGCTCGTCTTCACCGATGCATACTTTCCCAAGGTAACCCTCGGGTGGCAACTCCATAGACTTCATAATGAGCCACAAACCCGTTATGTGCTCCTCTTGACCACGTTTAGGGTGGTTAAACAAGAGTGGCAAGTCTGTCCTGACATGGCGCGGCAAAAACCGGCGTCACATGCAAAACTATAGATAAATATGTGAGTGTGAAAACACTTAATAAATAGGTGATCTAACAAGCACAAGAGATATCAACCGTATGACTAACTATCTTATTACACATATACTCTACAACTTTGTCTCTTATTCAGGTATTACCTGGCACCCCAAATGTTTACCTTATATCATCTTTTCACTTGAAATCTCTGATTCCTTTGTGGAAGTAACTTATATGACATCCCAAATGTCTAATATCAATAGTGCATACAACCTAATGTCAATTGGGCTTACAATAGACAAACATTGATATCTTGGTCATATGATACAAATAATAATCACAATCCCTCTTTCTATATACATAGATCAAATAAGATCGCTAATAATTACTATCCTTAGATGTTCTCTACCACATACGCGTATATGAGGTATCTTATTGACCACATGCATAATATGGCTCCTTAACCATGCACACCTAAAAATGTAAGCCACAAGTATGAGTGCATGAGTTGACTCATGGACATTTAGCTATAACCTCTATACTTTCACATGGGTTTGTGAGACTGAGATCATATAACAATGACTTAAAACCTAGGCCAACATCACACAACATAACCCTTAACTACTCTTCCCATTTTCTCACACAATTATGACCATATCTCATCATTTCCATCACTTTTCGTCAGTTATACACATAATTATGGCCATACCCCATTATACACTATCTATTTAGTCATTTATGACTTTCCTTGATTTTAATCCGTATCTAACTCAATCAAGGTTAGTGTCATCTTTCATATAATCCAACACCTTTTTCTTTATTTTTCATCTTTAACAAACTTTCCAAGGTCTCTTAACTTAATTCCCTATTCAAGTGTATAATATAGGGGGTATATCATCATTTTCTAAAGCCATGAATGATTATGACCTTACCATACATGATCATACTTATTGAGCTTGTGCACGGACATGACTTCTCTTGTTAGAACTATGACTTATCACTATAACATGCACGCGCATGACTTTCTTTATCATGACCATGACTTAACCCTTAAATCAAATTTATTAAATTAACCCATATTACGATATTGTCTTCAACCTCTGGCATGCACGATTATGACTTTCATATGCATGACTATATACCATGGTCTAAAATTACAAATCTAATGATTTTTATGTCAATTATATAACTCTACACTACCAACTGAAGTCTCTAATCTATGTCAAGTTTTCTAATACAAAATTAACTCTAAAACATGTCTTTATTCCATATATCAAAGACTCATATTAATATTCATACTTTTAACATTAAGCCAATCAATATGCATATATCTTGCCATTATGTTTTACTCATATCCTTACATATTAACATTCCTTCATCATCATACAACCTAGATATTATTAAACAACCAAAATATACAATACACAAAAAGGTCCCATAGCTTACCTTACTTCCGACAATATAACAACTATTCTTCATGTGGCAAGACTAATCTTTCGATCATCCTTTCTTCCCTTATTTGATGACTAGAACATATTCAAATATTTTCTTATCTCATTTTATGTTTTCTATATGTTTGTGGTTTGTAAAACTAAAGAATGGAAAGCTTCAGTCTTCATACTCGTACTTTTATATAAAAACACCAAATAACATTGCTCATAATCATGCATGACCTATACATAATTATTGCAGTCGTTATCTTTATCCTTATCACATTCCACGATCATTTTTAAAGTGCATGTCATATATAGTTGTATAAGTTCACATGCACATGACCGTACTCATAAGTAACATTTGAATCTCTCATCTAATCAATGCATAGGCATGCACTTTCTTTGTGCACAAGTATGCATTAACCCATATTTAAAAAAAAATTTCACACTTTTCCTTACACGAGAAAATACCATGCTGCCCTCAACACATATACATGTATGCATGCACGTCGTACCACCAATATCAATAATACAAAAAATAATAAACAATACATCGACATTATTGAAAATAACAAAATTATCCTTAAGACATACCCATGATGTTACATTTATGTTTGTATCAATGACCAAATGATATCAAATTGAATAACAACTTAATCCTACTATCACCGCATATTCAAGTAGTCATTGATATTCATGAGTGAGATATTCACTCTCATACTCAAAAGTGATAGATCCTTTGTTGGTCCATCATAACCTTTATACATCTTACAATATGATTAGTCATCACCTTTTTGGCAATATTTTCTTAAGAACTATGGTAGACTAATATCTAACCATATCGATCATTGTAAAAAACAGTCCCGTAACTTTAAGTTGAAGGATCACATGCATTTCTTTTTTAAAAGGATATGTTACAAAAATACTAGAACAATTATCCATATGAAATCCTCTTGTGTGTTAGTCTAGAGGGCACATCTACATAACGTGCACTTATGTGTTGAACCAAACTGTATATAAATAACTTTGACACATGAGATCTATTATTACCTTTCGTTGAGGTCATTTAACACTATGACAATTCTAACTATATTACTTGTGCTCTCAATTAGTATAATATCGGGACTATAAATATTTTTAAAAAGAGCAACTCATGTAAGTATAGGGTTCCTACAATCAATTAACATGTAATGATTCTAATGTCATGGTTCTACTATTTTAAGGGCATTTATTTCTTTTATATGCAAGATTTACAATAAAGAAATTATCGTTTATAATTATTACAATTGTTTATACAACAATGACAATTGGTTCTAGATAACCTACCATAATAATAATCTATTACAACTAGGGCTTAGCATCATTAGAGACTTAAGTATTAGATTGATATAAAGTCAATGAAACTTCAAAGCGTTACCTTGAAAACGTGGTGTAAGAGATTTGGAATCTAAACTCCAAACTACTATAAATCGTTGAACTAATCTCTTTACCATTCGCTCAATTACTATTAAAAACTTCAATTATTTGTGGATTGATTACATATTGTGCATTTTAAGTTGCTTATGTGGTTTAGATTGATTAAGTTCTAATTCCATTATAATTTGTCATAAATTCTATTCACCCATATCCTTTTAGGAGTATATTTGTCATTTAGTTTTACATCTTTATTGGTACGTATTTGTTTTAACTATATACATTACATTCGATCTTCCTATTACTTAATCTTGTAAGTTTATCACTCTTGTGATACTCATACACTTCTTTTGGCTTTTGGATTAAAAAAATTATGAAAAATGGAAAAAGATAGAGGAAATAATCTGAAAGCAAATTGTGAGATTTCTCAATGTTGAATGCTAGCATTTGGATCTAATGCCATTGTTTTAAATCTTGAAACACTTGGATTTGTGTCAACAATGGTATGCTTTATGACAAGTAAGTGATTAGATTAAGGGAAAAATTGGTAAAGTTTTTCATTGATAAAGTTGTGATGACACTTAAAGTAAGCAAAGATTGGAACAAGGCTGCCATGGCTCATCATTTATGAAAAATTGTTCAAAATGAGAGTTCATCTATTTAGGTTGATTAGGTTAAAGAAAATAGAGTTAGGAATAAGAGCATATGGAATATTCAGAGCACTAGTGACAGCCCTTAGTGGTGGAAGAAGCTTCTTAAGCTAAGAGATGGTATGTAAAACAGAATTGGTCATCTGATTGGTAATAAGGGGAATACCCACCTTTGGTGGGATGATTGGCATTCGTTTGGGCCTCTAGCAAAAAAATATGGTGAAAGCATCATCATTGACTCGAGGTTGAGTAAGTTTGCCAAGGTTAAAGAGATTATGGTGAATGGAGAGTGGAACTAACCATCGAGTAACTCTCGTGAGATGATAGAAGTGAAGGGTGTTATGTTAAGTAAGCCGATAAATGGTAATGACAATTTCATTTGGAGGCCAAGTTCAAATGGCAACTTCTCTACTAGATCGACTTGGGAAGAATTTAGGACAAAGAGTGACATGGTTGGGTGGGCTCACCTCATTTGGCATAAAAAACACATCCCTCGTCATGCCATCATTCTCTAGGTAGCGTTGAGAAAGAGACTGACCACCAGAGACAATTTGCTAAGGTATGGAGTTTGCTCGAACTCTACATGTGTGTTATGTGGATTGATTGATGAAAACTTAGATCATATCTTTTTTCAATGTGACTATAGTGTTTTTATTTGGAGCAATATTCTTAACCGAAGCAACCTTAGCTATAGAAGCTAAAAGTGGGATGAGTATATTGTGGAGATTACTAGAGACTAGAAAGGGAACTCACTTAGATCCACTATTGTTAAGATGAGTCTTGTTGTCGTAGTCTATAACATTTGGAGAGAAAGAAACAATAGGATCTTTGGGAAGGGTTCTTTGACTAAGGAGAGGGTTTGTGAAATCACTAAAAGAGTCATCAGGGATAGATGTACTGAGTTAATAAACTTCCCTTTGTCTAGTCCAAATGATACTCTTACCATAAATTGGTCTCTTCCTTTGATTGTTTTCAAATGCCATGTATCTTTCTTGCTTCTTCCTTTTATGGAGTAGTTGTTGGTGGTGGAGGACTCATGAGGGCTGTTGGAGAGAGAGTAACCAGGACTACATTAATGCCTTGGGAAATAGCAGAGTGAGATAGGAGAGAGGGGTTTTACTAACAAGTTTATCGTTTTATAGGATTTCTTATGTTTCTTGGATGAGGAAAGGGAAGTCCTTTTGTGACTTAACTATCCTTATCTATATTTTCATGGTTGGCGACTTCAAACTATTGAGTTACAGTGTCCTTACATACTGTGGCAATTGAACCTAGGCTATTTGACTGTTTTGGGTTGCTTTGACTATGAGAGCTGGATTAGGTGGCTATATTTTATCCATAGTCATGCAAATTGGGCTCCAACTACCCTTTCGAGTTGAATCACGTTTAATCAATGACAAATGGTTTTGAATGTTAATCATAGGGAAAATTACTCGTGTGAGGGGTTGTTTAGCCTAATTCATAATGCGTTCAGGTTGCTTTTAGAGTGTGTAATCCTGGAAAACCCAGATATTACTGTTCACGGTATCTATTCTATGAACAGTAAAATTTAGATTTTTTCTAGGTTTTACTTGGTTTTTTTTAAAGGTATTTGGGATGCTTCGAGGGCTTTTTTGAAGGCAGCTGGAGGCATTATTTTTTTCTAGCATGAAGGCATATCACAATAGGCTTTTAATGTCTATCACTGTATATCCAGATGGATTAAATATGAGGCAACATTGGTTGAGAAAATGGTGGTTTTCTCAACTGTGCTGCTGGACTTACAGGTTGCAGTAGGAGGTTTCTCTAGTCTCTCTAAGATGGCTTGGTCTACTAGTAATGGGCAAACTCATTATGTAAATTTGTATCTAGCTTTTAACTTAGCTTGGGTTGCTTTCGGGTTGTATTTTGCCATTTTCTTAGATTGGGCTGCTTGTTTCACTTAGTTTGGGCTGCTCCTTTGAGGTTGGTTTTAAAATCATTTCTAGCTTTAGCTTAAGAGTTGTTATGTATAATGGCTTGTACAGGTGGCTTCTTTCCAACCTTTTGATCTCTTTTGAAAAGGTAGACGCTCAAGAGGGGTGGATAGAATCACCTTTTATTGGTCTTTTACAGGTGTTTTGCTGCACTTAATTTGTATCAGGCTTGCCCGTTTTTCTTTTTTATAAATTTTTTTAATTACCAAAAAAAAAGTTATGATGACACCAAAAAGAATGTGCTTTTGTCATGATGACTTATATTAGCATCTTTTAAGAAAGGAGGAAAGAGCTTATCAAAGAGGCAAGTGGTGGTAACATTAAAGTTCGACGTTGATAATGAGTTTATTACGTTGCTACATGGATTGATTTAGTGAAGGTAGAGTTCAATCGATTGGATTATGAAGTGTAACATCATAAGATTAGAAATGTCTTTTAGGCTACTAATCTGAGGTTAGAATGAGATTTGGTAAGAATAATAGAGTTGTGAGAGAGTTCAGAGATGAAATAGATGTTTTTTAGAGTTAGGTGGCTTATGCATGGATCCTGTTGAGAGGATTTTCATGCGAGCACAGAAAAAGGGCAAGTATGTAATTTTCTTGCCATGCATGACTGTGCATATTAAGGTGCACGATCGTGCGTACGATCAGAATCAACCGCCTTCATTTTAAGTTGGACTTATCTGGTTTCCAATCATTTTCACCCAAAGTTTTCGTTTTATTTTCAGAGGCTATTAACCCTAGAAGAGATGAACAATAACCAAGACCATCTAATCCAGTTTGAGAGTGCATTTTCTTGAGAGAGAAAACTTGATTTGCATAGCTAGAGGTAGGTGTTTTTTTACCTCTTTCCCTATCTTCCTTTGTATGATGTGTTGGCTGTGCATAAGTATGAGTTTGTTTTTAGAATGCTTGTGATGTTTCCTTGCATGTTTGATTATCTTGAAATGATGATGATGATGATGGTTATGTATGGATGCTTGAGATGGATATGTGATATGTATATGTATATATGCCTTGAGATGATTTGAATGATTAAGTATGAAGATTTATGTTATTGGTAGCAAAAGCATGTGTATATGAAGTGTTTGACATGTGGGATATGATTGATTTACATCTGATATGCAAATTGGATGGGAATAAGCATGATCAGGTTGGTCATAGTGGTGTAGAGCAGGATGCATGATTATGCATGCGTAGCGCATACCCATGCATACTGTATCTTGCATAGTCACAATCGTGTTCACAACTTCATGCACGATCAAATAAAACATGTCACAACTATGCATATTCATGTCATGACCATGCATGTGTAAAAAATAAGAAAATGTAGAGAAATCACAGAACCTAGCACGACCAACATGCACGATTAGCTCAAGGCCTGTATAGGCTTATGCATGCCCGTGCACATAGACACGCACGCCCGTGCGTCAGACAGAAATGAGAAAATAAAGTATAAGCAAGCACAAATGCACAGTAAAAGCCATATAAGTGATGGAATTCAATACAATGAAATAAGATAAGCACGTATGATGCATCATATGCACATCATGACATGACATGCTATATAGTATTTTTAAAAAAGGGATCTAAGGATCCAAATACATGTTTTCAGTAGAAAAACATTGATTTCAAGGGTGAATACGATGTGGTACTTATGAGTTTCAGCATATCCTTATGGGAACCAGCATCAAGGTCTATATGACCATACTAGCCACTATGTATCAGCATATGTTGGTGTGCTCAGTTAGCAGCTTAGGATGATTATCAGTATTTAGCGTGAGATGCTCAGCTTTCAATTTAGATTCAGTGGCAACACGTGTGTAGACAGTTTCTAGCATGTGTTTACGTAGAAAACTCATATGGCCAAGGTGTCGAATCCCTATATTCATCAGTCTGCACAACACAATAGGTATTTTCATATACGATTTTTAGATTTTAGTATATGATCAAATTTTCAGAAGATTTTAGGATCTTCAAATCCAATAACAGTTTTCAATATACAGTTTTCAAAAAACTATTTTCAGTATACAAGCCAAGACCTAGATATGGTTTCAGCATATTTCCTAACATCTTATTTTCACATGACATATATAACAGAACATGAATTCAATTATGATTTACCAGTGAGAAACAATAAACAAACAAAGAACATTCAGAATGCATGAAAATCACTTGATGACATGTGAATCATAGAATATGAAATACGAATGTCAGAATATGAGTACTAGAGCAGAGTATGAATATCAAAATAGCACGCAAGAACCAGTTCGATTTCTCTCCAGAATATATGATTCAGTGTTTGAATGTAGTGGAATCCTCTGATTGTTTTAGGGTCAAAGATAGGAAATGCTTACTGGATGAATATATCACTCACTCCCTACTTTCCTTTATCTTGCAAGTCAGTATTTTGGGAGCTGAGAAGAGGAGATGACTACAGGCTGGGATTCAAAGCCAGTATTAGTAGCATGCTTTCAGTTTGCATGCTTTTCCAATTTTATTTTGCATTTGATTGTACAGTATATGTACACGTAAACATGCATACTTTATATATATTTTCAGTATATATGAAAGAAAGTTTTGGGGCTTTTATATATATATATCTATATACATATTCACCATATGTTTTCCGTTGCCATGTTTCAGCTCAGTTTTAAGTATTTCTGTTGGGTATTATTGGTAGCATTTATTAATTGTTTGAAATTATATTATTATTAATTTATAGAAAAACAGAAAACAGTAATATCCAACAGGAGTGCCTACATGAAGTCATATATATGTAAGTTAAAAATTGTAATTACTATATTACAATTAGGGGTAATATGATAATTACAAATTTTGCATTTATATCAGAGTTGTTTTTTGTTAACGAAGTTTAATTTTGGATGAAAAAAATTTGATTTATGTCATAAAAGTGGAAAAATGTTTTTGGACAAACCTAGGGGTGAGAAAACGCATTTCACTCTATCAATAAATTTTACGAACATCACTCACCCTTTTCATTAAAACCACAAAATCTCAATAGAGCAATTTTGATTTTATTTATTTCATTTTGTATCAACAAATCTACTGGTGACCAATTGATTTTTTAATAGGCCAAAGGACTTTTTCCCACCCATAATTTGGTCCTAGGACAAACTCCCTCCTAACATTTAAAAACCCAAACACCCACTCTTCATCTAATTTTCATTCAATTTCATTAACACCTTTTATGAAATGGCAAAACTTCCCTTTATCAAAAATTTATAATAAAATTATAAAATAATATTTAAATATATTAAAAATTTTAAAAGAATTTTAAAAAATATTTAAAAAATTTGAAAAAATATTTAAATTTTAAAAAATTAAACTAGCCATTGCCATTGTTCCAACAGCTGTGGCCATTGTTAATAGAACCAAGTGACCATTCCGATCACCTGATTCTAAAAGAGGCCAGATTTAGTCTCCCAATTTGATGGATACGATCAGATCTGACCACTTCTACCAGAAAAATGAGCCATATACAGTCGAAACTAGTTGGTTTTGACCCTAACGATCGTTTCTGACCATGATTTCTGGCGGAGGTAGCTAGATTTGACCACCTCTGTCGAATCGGAAGGCCAGATTTGGCCTCCCTTGGAACTAGGTACCCGAAACGACAACTTGGTTCTATTAACAGCAGTGACTGGTTTATTTTTTTAAATTTAAATATTTTTTTCAAAATTTTATAAAATTTTTATAATTTTTAATATATTTATAAATATATTTAAATATTATTTTATAATTTTATAAATTATAACTCTAAAATGATAAAATTACTCGTTAACTGTTAAAATTTTACTATTGACTATCAAATTTAACAGTCAAGGTGGGATTTTAGACTTTATAAACTTGGGGGGTGAGAATTGTCCTAAGACCAAACTATGGGTGGGAACATGTTCTTTGGCCTTTTAAACAATATAAACGTTCTCATCGAATATCACATTTCATGAGGGTCACAATTCCGTGATTATACACAAATTGTAACATTCATGCGCATAAACTTCCCTTCAACTATTCAAGCAAATAAAGCAAGCCGTCCCCCCAATTCATCGGCCTCTTGTCCGGACACTTAAAAATCTTTATTCCCATTTTAGCCCCTCTCTTATTCTGTGTTTTTTCTTCATTAAGAAAATAAAAAAATCTTGCAACCCGAAGAGATGAGGTAAGCCACTAAGTCACTAGCCTCTGTGTGCAAGACGCTCCTTTTGAAACATTAAAATTAGAAAAAAAAAAAAAAAAAACCTAAGTTGGGGTTAGACGAAGGGCTTGTTTAGGCATTCAGAACGCTATGTGTCGGTGATAATCAACATACTCTAAATACAACCATCGTCGGCGAGGAAGAGTATAGAGAGATGTATAAAGAGCGAGCCGGTGCCTCCAAATCAGAGGTTGTAGGCTTAGTCGATCGGAAGCGGATTAACGACGCATTAGACAAGCAGCTCGAAAGATCTTCTCCATCCACTTCGAGAGCCACGATAAACGGCAAAGATTTGTCCGTTTTGATGGGGAAGCCTCCAGCTGATCATCACCGAGACGCTCGCGCCGCTTCGCTCTCCAAAAATAACGCCTCTGATGGTATCTTCTTGGTTGTATGCATATACATCTCGAAACAATAATTTTTTTGAAAGTTTATTTTCATGATAAAACTGTGTAGGTTTTTTGTTGTACATTTTTTTTATCTTTACTGTGTAATACTTGAGATTATTCGAGTTGTACTTTTAATTGATGTTTGAGATTTTGATGTATATTGTTTTTTGTTTTTTTGGACCATGTAATTGTAGATTTATTAGGTATTTTATAAACGTTGAACCACCTTGTTAGGTTTGATTTTCAGTACACCAAAAGAGACTGTCCAGCGTTTTAATTGAGGCCTAAACTGTGATTCATATATGAAATTTATTCCTAAACTGTTGAAGAATTTAGTACTATCTTTTATAAAATATTCTGTGTTTTATGTTGTCTTCCCTGAACCCCCTTCTTCATAATACTTTTCCTGCTTGTAATATAGTAGGCTCTTCTTATCAGTTGGCTAATGTATATTATATCTGTTTTGGCTATAGAGGAATCCGAAACCGACACTGAAGAGTCTGATGTCAGTGGCTCTGATGGGGAGGATACATCTTGGATCTCATGGTTTTGCAATCTTCGAGGAAATGAGTTATTTTGTGAAGTGGATGATGATTATATACAAGATGATTTTAACCTCTGTGGTTTAAGCAGCCAAGTTCCTTATTATGATTATGCACTTGATTTAATTTTGGATGTTGAGTCTTCTCATGGTAAGCTTGCGATATTAAGGAAGCATTGCATTTTTATCTCCATGTAATCTTGTTGAAGCTTGTGATATAAATTATAGTGACTAAACGATTATTTCTGCTTTAGCTCTTCGTCATTCTGGTACCATATTACTGCTAATATCTTGATTATTGATATTCAATGTCTCTTGATGAATTTTTCTGCTTTTTTTTTTTTTGGCTCGTGATGCATAACATTTTTTTTATGTAATCATAGTCATTCTTCTTTTTCAAAGCTAGTGAATTTATTGGTTTGAACATATAGGTGATATGTTTACAGAGGAACAAAATGAATTGGTTGAATCTGCAGCAGAAATGCTTTATGGTCTAATTCATGCCCGATACATACTGACTAGCAAAGGAATGACTGCTATGGTAAGTTTTTTGCACTTCATGATTTGTAAAATTTATGCATTCATGACTCAACATTTAGGGACTTATTAGAATGAATATTAATGAAATTTTTACAGTTGGACAAGTACAAGAGCTATGACTTTGGAAGATGCCCTAGAGTCTATTGTTGTGGACAACCCTGTCTCCCTCTTGGTCAATCAGACATTCCTCGTTCAAGCAGTGTGAAAATATATTGCCCCAGATGTGAAGATGCTTACTACCCCCGATCAAAGTATCAAGGTAGTATCCTTACAAAAATTCCTTTTGAGTCCTTTGTGATATATTGTTTAGTTTCTTTTCATGCAATATTGGTAGGGTGATTCAACCTGAATATTCCTAGATATATATAATCTAGCTATGACCACTCGTTACTCTATATATGAGATTTGAATAGTTTATGTATCAATATAGGTGGCATGTTTTCTGCATCTCGTGCATGATAGTTTGTAGTACAATTAGGTTCAGATTAGGTTCTTAACTGAACATTACGTTCCCTGGACAATGGCTTGCAAATATGTCCTAAATTTCTTTAACTCTATATAGACATTGATGGAGCATATTTTGGAACCACATTTCCGCATCTGTTCCTGATGACTTACGGGCATCTGAAGCCACAGAAGGCAGCACAGAGCTATGTTCCAAGAGTATTTGGGTTCAAGATCCACAACCCATGATGCTGGAATGGGAAAAGCTTATTTGGGTGAGAGTTTTCTGAAAATTCTACTACTGAGCTTCTATGTGGGAAGTATTGCTTTTGAGAATTCAGTCTAGGCTCTCTTCAACATTTTTTGAGTAGCAACGTAAAGCAAATTCACACATGGGAAGCAATCATTTTTTTTTTCTCTTGTTATAATTTTAGCTGCCTCAGCATCATTGTAACTTAAATCGTATATTGGTCAAGTATCATAATGCTTCGTACTATATTCCGTGTGGCCTTCTTAATTGTGTGCCAGTGTGGCTACTGGCTGTGTTCATTTTCTCACCTAAGTCCTGTTTTACCTGCCATAATTTTGTGTCAAGT
Organism: Anacardium occidentale; assembly: GCA_026122585.1. Classification (NCBI taxonomy): domain Eukaryota; kingdom Viridiplantae; phylum Streptophyta; class Magnoliopsida; order Sapindales; family Anacardiaceae; genus Anacardium; species Anacardium occidentale. The sequence continues at coordinate 40,089 of JAJEJH010001058.1, read as the reverse complement.
GAATGGTCCATATTGTTCTAATTTCTAAGGTTCTTTAAATTAGGTACAATTGGTATAATAATTTCTTTTGAAAAAAAAAAAAAAAAACATTTGTTTATTTTAGTAGCAATGTTGCCCTTGCCAGTTTTCTATCCCGAACAGCTGGTGATGGGTTTATACTGGTGGCAGGCATCAAGCCGTTTCTTTTTAATTTGGAAGCTTGTGGACAGACGCCCCGAGTAAACAAACACATTCACTGTCCACATGGAATTGGATCAATCAAATCAACCTGATAGATGCCCAAACCGTTCGTTTTTTTTTTCTTTAGGTCTACAACAGAATATTGGGATCCTTTAAAAGCCGTTGTCCTGTAAGCATTTTGCAGGAGTGAAAACTTTGCCTGCGGTATAAACAGTCTCAGAATTCCTTTTTGAAGTTCTGTCTGTACCATTTGAAAACCTTCCGATTCATTTTTATTAGGTGGCTGAAAAACAGAATGTAACTTCTATTTCGAGAACCCCGATGTTATTAGTGTGCGGTTCTACACTTTTAATGTCTTGGCAATTGGGTTGGAATAATCTAGTTAGTGGTTCACTATGAATACTGTAAAGTCTTAGCTGATATGCAATGCATGGAAGGATTTTTTTTTTTTTTTTTTAAATAAAGGGACAATTTTTTTTTTTTTTTAATTTCTTACTAAGGGTTTTCACACAATAACATTTTTTTTGAATTAATGATGTGATTTGTTTTTTAATTAAAAAATAATGATTGAGATAATTATTGGTTGACATGGAAGTTTTTTGGTTAATAGAACATTTTTTCTATTAAATAAATTAGACTTTTAGATTTTTTTTTTATTAAAAGAAGCAAATTGTTAAAGTTGGTATTGTAATCATGATGTTAGAGTAGAAATAGAAATATTCATTTTGATGAAGCCATTAGGTATCACAATTTGATAAAAAATGACTATAATTATGATGTTAATTAATAACATGACTTATTCGTTATCGTAAATCTTGTATTTGAAAGTAGATAAATGCCTTAAAATGATAGAACTTTAATGATAAGATTGGTGTATGCTAACTCATCATAAGGACCCTAATTGACCTCGAGGACCTTATATTGATATGAGATAGTCATTCTAAAGATGTCTATAGTATGATATTATTATAAAAAAAAACCATAGATAATATAGTTAAAATTGTCATAATATTAAACAAGAGCTTGTTACATTCATTGACCTTGACATAAGGCACATGTGCTGGGTGGGGCATAGTGAACATGTTATGTGGGTTATGGATATTGAGCATGGACATAAATGTTAGGCCTACCATGCGAATTCAATTGTGACATTATGCATGAGAGGCAAAAATAGTAGGCAAAAGGGTATTATACACAAGAAACTGAAGCTTGAGTGCAAGAGCGAGTGCTCAAATGAATATGGGAACCCTCGAACGAGAGGCACAAAAAATGATCGGGGCTATGAGAGGGTGTGGCTAAACTTATAAGTGGCTGAGAAAAATGTCATTGCATTACTGGAAAGCAATGGTGTGCATATGGTAGTGGTATGACATAGATTGGACAAAGCAACACTAGGTTGTGGAATAGTTGGAAATCATTTGTGTTAGGTGAGCACATGAATTTTGGTTGCTAAGGTTGCTTGTGCAGGTGGATTTGGTGGAAACCAAACATGAAGTATGCAAGTGGGTAGGTTCATACAAATGGTTGTTGTCCTAATTGGTTAATATGGAAGTGAACGTATGTTCACACTCATGTTAAGCATGAGAAAGGGAAGAGTTTTGTTGTCCAATTGTTTTAATGTGTCTGTGTATTTTGCCCAATAGCATGAGGTTGTCAATCACATGATTAGTTCTTATAATTGCTATATAAGTGTTCCTTTATGCTATGTAAGAAAGAAGAGACATGAAAGATGTGAGGGACAAAAGAGTTACCTCATGATAAGTTATGAAAGACAGGGATTGAGAGGGCATTCTCTGTAACAAACTTAGAGAAGGCTGGGTCATGAATTGTAGGCTAGTGTGAGTGCAATCCTGTAATAAATCTAGCATGACAAAGGTGCATAAGGAATAAAATTGAATGAATGTAATAGCCCAATGGTAGAATTGTATTTTAGGCTTCAAAACCAAGGGTGGAAGTGAGATTTCTGATAAAAAATAGATTTAAGAGGGTTCAAGGGTAGAGAAGTTATTTAGAAGCCTTTTATGGCTTGTACATAGGTATTCTTGAGAGAATTTTATATGTATGGCACAAAAAGAGAGAAATTGAGATTTCCATTGGATACACGATTGTGTCTTGGACACACGACTGTGTGTCGTGTTATTCAAGCATATATACCTTTTATTTTTCATTTCGTGCAATTCCAATTTTCATCTTCTTCTTTCCCTTTCTATTTCCAGCAAACCCTAGATCTCAAAACGTTCAACCAGCAGCCATAATCCAAGTTAAGGAACCAAAAACGGTTAGAAAGAGAGATTTGAAAGCAATGGCATAAGGTAAGTATTTCCTTACCTTTTTCATTTGGGTTTATAGCATGATTTTCTTGTTTAAGTTTCTCTCATGTGTTTGTTACATGTTAAGAATGTATTGTAACATGTATTAATGATGAAATGAGACCTTGGATGATGATTTACGAGTTGCTATGTGATGATTTGATATTTATGTGCTTGGGTTTGTAGTTGTGAGAAACGTGAGATTTTTAGCATGCTTTGTGATGAATAAATGGAATGAGTATGCTTATTGGTTGATATATTTGATGTATGAACATATGATTGAGTTGTGTTTATGTTAAGTTGAGATTTGTTGGGATTTTTTAGGTTTCGAAACGCTATTTGCTGGAAAAGAGTTGAGCACACGACCGTGTACCTGAGGATGTATGCCTGTATGACATATTTTCTATTTGAGCACGACCTTGTATGAAACCCGTGTGTATATGAAAATTCAGACACAAGCCTATATAGCCGATGCACACATTCGTGTGCTTTATTTCAATTTCACATACCTGTGTAAGAAAAACACATGAGTGTTGTTGTGTTGTTACACGTTTATTAAGCAAAACACAAAAGTGTTGTTATGTTGTTACACGCCCGTGCCAGTGTGGCATATGACCTTTTGCCTTAGTTGCACGTCCGTGTGTTCCTGCATACGCCCTTATAGTCAGCCAAAGTTTTACAAATTGATTCCAGAAGCTAGCATGATCGAGGACACAGTTGGCATACGGTTCCATGTGTTTTCCCACACACTCGTGTGTTTGGCATAACACGCTTGTGTGCCTTAGGAAAAGTAGAGAAACAGTTCCAAAACATCCTTAACCTATCTTAAACCATTCCTAAGCATAAGAAACCTATGAATAATAAGATATAATGACATATCATGCATGATTATCAATATAGAGCATGACATGTCATATCAAATATTTTTCGAAATTGAATCCAAATATCCAATATCATGATTTCAAAATATAGATATACGATGTTTCGAACATCAGTTAGGGGTGGATATGAGGGGGCATCTATGAGTTCACACGCTCGCCAGAGAGGGAAACCAACTTCACTAGAAAGGACATGGTTTTTGACTAAGCTCATTAGAAAAAGTGCTGGTCGTGCACGAGTAGTTTTATTATAGGTTTAAGCTCATACGACCAGGGTGTTGAATCCTTATATTCATCAGTCTGACTAATATAACATATATTTTTAGATACAATACTTTTTGACTCAATTTTCAGAGTATTCTATATGTTATATTTAGGATCTTTATATCACAGTTTTTATATCAGAAAGAGTTTTCAGAAATCAAGCCTAATGACAAGTTTTATAACTATTTAACATTTGATATGACATCAGAGCATGCATATCATGTCATGTATAACATCCAAAAGGAATAAATTAGATAAAGGCAATGAGCCATAAGAAACAAATAAAAATCTTAGAAATACAAAAATAAGAAAACAATTAAGTAAAGGAATACGTGAATGACACTGTAATATCCCAGGGTTAGAAATGTCTTCTAGGCTAATAATCCAGGGTTAGAAATGAGAAGTTATAGTGTAAATTAGAATTGAGAAGTTTAGGGGTGAACTAGATACTTTTCCTAAGTTAGGTGGCTTGTGATGAATTCAATTGAGGGGTTATTCATGCAAGAATGGGAAAATGGTAGTTTTCCATTTTTCTAGTTATGCACGACTATGCATGTTCAGGCGCACAACCATTCATGCATAGTGAGTTAGCTGCCATAGTTTGAAGTTGATCTTATCTCGTTTTCTAGCTTATTTTCACCCAAAGTTTCTTTCAATTCCAGAGATCCCTAACCTTAGAAGAGAAGAGGAGCATCCAGAAGTTCCTAATCAAGCTAGAGAGTGAGATCTTCTTTGAGAGAGAAGCAAGGTTGCTATAGCTAGAGATAAGTGTTTCTTACCTCTTTCTCTCATTTATTTTATGTATGTGATGTTTGTTTGGTTGAGTAGTGATTGATTCTAGTATGCTTGTAAGTTTTTTTTTACATGATTGATGATATTAAATTGATGACGTTAAATTGATGACGATGATGTATAAATGTGAGTGGTGTGTATATTGATATGTATGTGTTTATATGCTTTTAAGATAATTTAGATGATTAGAAGTGAGAATTGATGTTATTGGCGTAGTAATCTTATGCTTATAAAGTGTTTTGGATGTGGAATTTGATTAATTATGATGATCTTGAGTTTGGTATGAAATTAGATGAGAATAAGATTGATCATCCTTCACTATGTTGAAGCAGAGTGAGATACATGACCGTGCACCTGTAGCACACTTTCGTGTAAGTCATGTTTTCCATGGTCACGGTCGTGTTTACGATCTCGTACATGACCAAATAACACCAGGTCACGATCGTGCATGCTAATTTCATAATCATGTGTATGCATGAAATGCGAAAAAATTAGATAAAATCACAAAAGCTAACACGACCAGGCTGCACAACTGGTACACGACCCATGCAAGCTTATGCATACCCATGCACCTAGTTACACATGCCTATGCGTCAGGCGGAAATGAGATTTTAAGCATAAAATAAGCATAAGACATAGTGAATTCAATATAATTGATATTGCTTAGTATAAGAAAGCTAGATAAGCATACATGATGCATCATATACATATTATGACATGACATATCATAAAATGTTTTTAGAAATGGATCTAAGGATCTAAATATATATTTTCAGTTAGAAAAATTTAATGTTTCAAATATCTTTTTAGGGTGAATACGAGGGGGTACTTGTGAGTTTCAACACGCACAATTTTCAGTTTAAAGCTAGTTTTATAATTAGCCTAAGGGCATTAGATATGGTTTTCAGCATGTCATTTCCACATAACATATATAGCATGACATTAACCAGCATGTGATTAATCAGTGAGGGCTATGAAACAGTATACTTGCAGATATAGTATAGACGTGTACTGAAACATAAACCACAACTTATGAATGCTATAACAGAATATAAACTTCAGAACATTATGCAAAATAATCAGCTTGTTATGATTGCAGTGAAAATCCTTAGGGGAGGATTAGTATAGGGTCAGAGATAAGAAACACTTACTGGGTGAACTTATCACTTACTCCCTCATTTCCTTTCTTATACAAGTCAGTGCAGTAAGGGCTGGCGACCAGCTGGGATTTAGTTTTCAGTTTTATAGCATGCTTGCGGTTTGTGTGTTCATATTGTTTTATTTTTGCGTGTATATATATATATATGCACATGTACTAGTATAATAATTCTTTATGAATGTTCTAATATATAAAAGTTATTTTTAGGCAATATTTCCTTATTTACACCACATAGTTTTTCGTTGCTATATTTCAGCTTAGCATTTAGGTATTTCTGCTATGTATTATTGGAAATATTAATTACTTTATCTATAACAATAATTATATCTATTATTGATATTTTATAGTAAAAGCATGTACAGTAATATACAACATAAGTGCCTATATTTTTTGTATCAGAGTGAAATATGCATATTATTTTTAAGGATGAGTATATGTGTGTGTGAATTACATTGTTTTTAACTTCTATATGCATAGAGATCAGAGTATCCCAATGGCCAGAACCCATCTTCCTCTCAGTGTAAGTATAACAGTGTAAGCTTTTGTTTGAATTTGTTGCTTAACCCTTGTGTTTTGTGATTCTCCATATAGGAGAACCTATATTTTTAGATCTACTGAGGACGAGGATAGTGCCTTAGTTAGACTCTTGAGTGAGAGTGAGAAGAGAAGATCTCAGTGTAGTGACCCTCGCTACAAGCCTACTGTGTGCAACTGTATAAAATATATATATACATATATATAATATTATACTGAAAATGCGTTTGTGATGGAAATCCGTACAAGAAAAGAAAAACTTATCTACTGCTCAGGATAACTTCAAAATCACAATTTCTTTTAATCAAGCAGAAGTTGTAAATATAAATATTATAGCAAATTAAAAAAATAACTTTTCTGAAAATCTCATGCTACTCATGTATAAAAATATAACATCTATACAGTGTATACTAAAGTATAATACACACACATATACATGAGAAATAAACAAAATCAAAGCATACGAGCCAAAACATATTATCTGTTGCCGAGCCATGTCCTCAAAATCTGATAGCTGTATCACTCTTGTTCAATCCCCAACTCACTAACTTGCAAAGAGAGAGGAAGGGAAAAAGGGTGAATGACAAATCACTTAGTAAGCATTTCCTATCTCTTACACAGGCAGGTCATCGAGCACAAGCTGATCTCAAGTCTTAAATCTTGTTGTTCTCTGCTTTGCAGTTTTCTTATTCATTCTTACTTATCCCTTATTTCTTACTTTTTTTATTCATGGATTTGATTAGTTTTCTGTTTAATGCTTTATTTCGTCTTATCTGTTTCTCATGAATGTTGTACATGACATGATATGTATGCTCTGATGTTATGTAAATGCTCATTAGTAATAAAACTTGCCCGTCGGGCCTAATTTTCTAAAAACTCATTCTTTTCTAAAATCTCTTTCTGATATAAAACTTTATCCGAAGGTCCTGTATATATATACATATAGTATAATTGAAAACTGTATCATAAAGTATTGTATCTAAAAATAACTCTGTTATGCTAGCCAGACTGATGAACACAGGGATTCGACACTTTTACCGTGTGAGTTCAAACCTATGATAAAACTACTTGTGCACGACCATATCTTCTCTAGCGAACGATGGTTTTCCTCTCTAGCGGGTGTGCAAACTCACAGGTGCCCCCTTGTATTTACCCCTAAATGATGTCTGAAATATCGTATATTTATACTTTTAAATCATATTCTTGGATATTTAGATCCATTTCTAAAAACATTTCATGTGGCATACTGTGTTCAATGCTTTGATAATCATGCATGATATGTTGTCATTGTACATAACCTATAATGTTTACATGATCCAATAACCATTCAAATAACTTCTTATATGCCCATACATATAGCATGCATGCCAATGAGTTATTAGGTTACTTAAATTTTGAATTAGACTAGCTAATTTTGTTTAAGCACATCAGGATTTTGTCAATCATCGAGATGCACGCCTGTAACCCATAAACATATATGGTTGCATATTAAGGTAAATCCTTAACCTTGACTTACCAACTTAATCTGAAGAGATCTGATAAGTTCAACATGACATCATATTATGATACATTCACTATTACAACAATCTTACACCTTAATCTATCAACTTTATAGTGTATGACCCTCAAGCCACTTATTATCTTGATAGTATCTGAATTTAAGCCAAATTCAAATACAGACCATGAGTGACTTTTAACAAGGTATTATATTTACCCAAATAGTAGAGTGTCAACAAATAACTCAAAGGTTAATCAACTTGATAGTTAATATACAATACATTCTCTTTGTTGTCATGTCTCACGAGACTAAGATATAGATAAGTATCAATTTTAGGTATCCTTATATATGCATATATTCAAACCAAGATTGGATATAATACTGATCAATCTAGTTGTGGCCATAGAATCATAATTTTAGACATTTCAATTAAGACTCTCATCCCGTACTTAAGGATCATAGCCTCTATAATAATCATAATATGAGCAATTATTTACTTTTACAATACCCCAATTATGATGGTGCATTTGATCATATCAAACGATATTATTCCTAATATGAGACAGTCTCATAGACCTTAAGTCAAAAGACTACATGTAACTATCAAGTCATGAGTATTAATTCATAGACATAAGTAGCACCATCTATATGAAATCATTATCATCAGGTCTTTCAAGTGAATATAACCACTAAATCATGCACTCGTGTGTAAGATTAGGTTACAAGTAATAACTTTGATGTGTGTAAACCATAAATATCTTTTGGTGAATCACACACACTATGATAATTCCTACGCCATCACTCATGTGTAGATATCATAATGATGTTAGAATTATGAACCGATTATATTATAACCATTATTAGATACATGGAAAATATGATCAGTCATTTGAATTTATTATCCTAGTTCTATCAGGACACAATATATGTTTAAAGGAGATAATGTATTTGAAAAAAATCTCATATTATTAATATCATAATAATGTATAAATACAAAGATATCTCTCAATAATACATCAACGAAAACAACATAAGTATAATAGACTCATGGTTATAGGGCACCAATCCTAACACGATATATAATAAATATAACAAAATACATGGTTATAATGTAATATTCCGAGATTAGAAATGTCTTTTAAGTATTGATCAGGGGTAAATGAGAGATTTAATAACCTAAGATTAAGCCTGACAGAATTTTAAGGGTAGAATAGTCTTTTTGGAGAGCATTTATATGTATGCTTGACACACATTCGTATGTCTTAGACATACACCCGTGTGCCTTTTGTGTGAAGAACATGACCATGTGTCTTTCTTAGCCCACACAACAATATAAAGTAAAGGTTTCGTATTTCAGCTACCTTACCCATTTCTCTTTTCCTTCATTTCTAGCTAATCCAACTAAAATTCAGTCAGAGTTAAAGAGATAGAGATCCTTAGTAGCTCCAAGTAAGTATTTCCTTACCTTTATTCTGTTCCCTTTACATGTGACTCCCTAGATGAGAATAGTTAGAGATTCAGTATGATTTTGAAATGATGAAAGTTGTGATAGAAGCTTGTTATGTGTTAAAATAAGTTTGATTGTAGAGATTTTGAGTTTGGGAGAGTTTTGGCCAGGTTTCTAGCTTTCCCAGATATATTATCATCAAAGCATGGTAGACACACAACCCTGTACTTGTAGGAACACGATTATGCAGTCCCATTTTAGTGGTAACATGCCTGCATGATTGCCTTACGCACTTAGACTAGTTTGGATACATGTCTGTACTAGTAGAGAGCATGCTTTTGTACTCGCTCCTAATTCCACATGCTTATGTATGCATAACACGAGGGTGTTGTAAGTGTTATTGCATGCTCATCTATGTAGGGATACGATCATGTGTTTGGTATATACGTCTGTGTATCCTAAAACACATGTCTGTGTAATAGGCTAGAGATTAGCAAAACCATTTCAGAAGCTAGCACAACCAAGAGCACACCGTATGCATGATCTTGTGCATTCTTATACACAACCATGTGTCACCTTGCACACCTCGTGCATGAAGAGAAATAAGTAAAAAATATAAAAGAAAGAGAAAGAAAAGAGATAGATAAAATATTTTTCCAAAATCATACCTTAAATCCCACATCAGTATGTGAAACTTAACAATAGCCTAGAATGGTGTAATCTAATGATAGGTTACGATCAGAAAACTGATATAAAGACAAAAATAGAATGGAAATAGGAAAATAGTAACAGAAAGTTGGTAGATACATAAAAACAGAGAACAGTGCACATAAAACTTATTAATAAGCTACAGAATTAAAAGCCTCAGTAAGGAAAACAAAATAACTAGAACAAAACTATAATAGTTGATTTGGTAAGATAAACTGTAGTAAAAAGAAAATAGGAATAATATGATTTTATGCATGAATAATATCATTCAGTATAGTCTGCCATGACGACTTTTTCAAAAAGGGATCAAGTGATCCATATGCATCAGTTTTCAATATTAAGGCTCAATATTTAGGTTAGATATTAAAGTGAATACGAGGGGGCATTTATAGGATTTTAACTTTTTGACTGTAGTCAAATTGGTTAGATTTCAGCTTACTGATTTAAAGACTGGTAGGGTAGGATATTTTAACTTGTTGGCACCTCATGAGTATGGTTAAGCCTACATGGCCAAGATACCAAATCCTTGTGTTCATCAACCTGATCAGCACAGCAGACATCTTTGAATATACAGAGATTTCAAAAATAGTTTTCATTCAATTTTTCAGTGTTTTGGATCTTCAAATTTCAATAGTATATTTAGTAAATGTTTTCAATAAACAAGTCTAAGGGCAAAGAGCATGTTTTCAACATACTTCATACCATGATATAGCCTAACATGACATGAATCAGTTTATAGGCAGTAAGAACAGAATCATGTAAGAAAAGAAATAAAAGAAAAACAAAGCTACATGATATATATCAAAAGTATAAGCGTAAAAGAATTCAACTAAGCCTAAGAGAAACTAAAGAGTAGTTTAGGGCTTAAAAACCAGTGAAGAAAGAGGACAGGATAATGAATATCAGAAAGAGAACCTAGTAGGGTTTAATAGTTAGATAAGCCCAAAACTAGAACAAAAGCTGTTAGGCTATTACGAACTTGGTTAAGTTCTTCGACTTAGTAGCTAGCCAATGATAGATTAAATTAGAGTCTATCCAAGAGTAGAGGTTGAAGATACTTACTGGGTGACTTTTCACTCATTCCCTTCAATTTTCTTTTTTTTACAGGTTAGTGTTTTTGAGAGCTAAACTTGAAGACAAGATGACTAGAAAGTGGGATATGACTTGAACAAGTTTTCACCTGATGTTTTTAGTTTATATATGTATATATATATATATATATATATATATATATATATATATATATATAGTTTTAGTAGATAGCATGCTAGTAAGCACACTTTTTATAAATCATACATATAGGATATATAATATATTATTAATATATATATATATATATATATATATATATATATATATATTTGTAGTAAAGTATGAGTTTTATTTAGCATATTGTATAATGGGTTTTAGTTTCCCATCATATATTTTATTATAACTTTTGCATGCATGTTTTCAGTTAGTAGATAGTATAAGACCTACTATTATATATTAGAAATATATTGCAGTTACAAAAAAAATTAGTTTACAGTAATATTTAGTAGCGGGCTCCATAAAAGTGGTATTAGAGCGATGTTCTAAGACATTAAAACAAGTTTTGAGCTAATGTTTTTAGAAAATGTTTTCAAGTATGCATTGTTTTCTTAATTGCATAAGCAGAAAGACAACATTCCCAATAACTAAAGCTCATGGTTTCTTTTAATATAAGTATCTTAGTAGCAGATTCAGTATATGTAACATATCCTAACCCTTTTTTTATGTGATTTTAGATATGAGACCTCATTTCCATAGATTTTTGGCAGATAAGGCTAATAGTTCAACGAGGGCTACTAGAGGCTCCCAGGGCTCTCAAAGATCTGTCATCGATGACTTAAGAGAGATGATTAGAAGTGTGATAAGAGAAGAGCTTTAGCAGCCTATGAGAAGAGATCATCAAGAACCAATGAGGGGTGGTTATTTAGAGCTAGCCAAGCACAGTTTTCACATACTAAGGTAGAGACAGATTTCAAAGACAAAATCAATGGGTGTCAAATATACAAAGAGGTTACACCTTATTTTTAGTTTGCCAAGAGCTCATCAACCTCTTAAGTTTAGTGATTCCAAAGATTTAGCCATAGTAGAAGACTAGATAAAGGCAATAAAGATTGTCATGGGATTATTTAGTATGTGAGACAGAGAGAAAGTCAAACATATAGTGTATATGCTTAAAGGTGATGCGAGGTTTTGATGAAATCTTGCAAAGACATCAATTAATAAAGATAGTTTGACCTAGGTAGAGTTCAGAAAGTTTTTTAATGAGGAGTTCAAGAGTGTAGATATGGTGCGTGCTAAAGCTCAATAATTCATAAAGTAGAGACCAGGGTCAAGTATAGTAAAAAAGTATGCGATCTAGTTTAATACTTTAGCCAGATTTGTTCCTAGTTTTGTAGGGTCAAAGTTGGGCAGGGTATAGAAATTTGTTCATAATCGGTATCCTGCCATAGTAAGAGATGTGATGATAGGATCTTCTTCTCTCTAGAAATTCACAGATACTTTAGGCAGAGCCTTGAGATTAGAGATGCACCTCCAAAGGATGAACAGATTTAAGAGATCAGTTAAAAGAGATAGGGTTGAAGACAGAGGAAAAAAGCTAATTTAGGAAAAGAAGAAAAAGAAGAAGAAGAAGCTATTCATGGATGATAAGAGATATAAAGATTAGTTCCAACTATCAGAGTGTGTTAGGTGTAAAAGGAGACACTTAAAAGAATGTTGGCTAGTTATGACGTGTGTTTCAAATATCTCCAATTAGGACATAGGAGTTTAGAATGCCTTACTAGAAGAGATATAAGTCTATCTAAAGATAGAGTCAGGCCAAGGAAAAGTAGAGTAAACCCAATCAGAGGTGATACAAAAGTAGCAGGGGGAGGCTACGGTCGTTTTATACAATGAGTCTGGCTTTTCTAGTGCTTTATATGATTAAGTTGCTGCTTAGTTAAGTGTGTAGAGAAGTCTTTAGAAAGAAAGATATTAAGGTTAGACTCTAGTTAAGCCATGATCACTACACTAGATAATCATATTGAGTTCAAAGTAAAGTGATTAGGTGCAAAACAAAAGCAGAGGAGGGAATCTAGTGATAAAGATTTCCAAGGATATTAGTTTGCTTATAAAGATGAAAAAAAAAAAAAAGATAAGAACAGCCCAGCCCAAGATCGCCATTAGAAGAGCTATTAGATGTGTAGCCTAAGAGAGTAGAGTGAAGTTTAGTAAGAGTCTTCCCTTAGAATTGTATAGTTTAGAAGAGGAATTTCGGGATGGAATTTTTAGAAAAATGGGAGATTTAAATATCCTGATGTTAGAAATGTCTTTTAGACCTTGATCAGGGATAAAAAAAAGATTTTATAGCCCAAGATTAGACTTGAGAGAATTTTAGGGGTAAAATAGTCTTTTTGGAGAGGTTTTATATAGGTTGTGTTTGACACATACTCGTGTACCTTGGACATATGCCCGTGTACCCTTTATGTGAATAGCACAACCATATGCCTCAATGGGTTTTGTGTTTCAGCCAACTTATCCATTTCTCTTCTCCTTCCTTAACAACTCTAGGTAAGTATTTCCTTACCTATTTCCTGTTCCCTTTACATGTAAATCCCTGGTTGAGATTAGTTAGAAATTTAGTATGATTTTGAGATGATGAAAGTTGTGATAGAAGCTTATTGTATGCTAGAATAAGTTCGATTGTAGAGATTTTGAGTTTGGAAGAGTTTTGGCCAAGTTTTTAGGTTTCCTATGTGTATTATCTTCAAAGCATGGTAGACACATGGCCAAGATGCCGCATCCCTATATTGATCAGTCTGATTAGTACAGTAGGTATTTTTAGATACATAAAGATTTTAGAAACAGTTTTCATTCAGCATTTTAATGTTTTGGATATTTGAATCTCAACAATATTTTCAGTAAACAGGCCTAAGAGTAAAGAGTATGTTTTCAGCATACTTCATACCATGATATAACATAACATGACATGAATAAGTTTATAAACAGTAAGAATATAATCATGTAAGAAAAGAAATAAAAGAAAGACAAAATTACATTATATACTTCAAAAGCAAGAATGTAAAAGAATTCAACTAAGCCTAAGAGAAACTAAAGAGCACTTTAAAGCTCAAAAACCAATAAAGAAGAATAATCGAATAATGAATATCAAAAAGACAAACTAGTTAGGTTTAGCAGTCAGATAAGCCTAGCTAAAACATAAGCTATTAGGTTATCAGAAACTTGGTTAAGTTCTTCAGCTTAGTAGTTAGCTAGTGATAGATCATATTAGAGCTTAACCGATAATGAAGATAGAAGATACTTACTAGGTGACTTATCACTCATTCTCTTCATTTTTCTTTTCTTGCAAGATAGTGTTTTGGGGAGCTAAGCTTGGAGCACGAGATGGCTAGAGAGTAGGATATGGCTTGAGCGAGTTTTCACCCAATATTTTCAATTTATATATGTATGTACATATCTATGTATATAGTTTTCAACGGATAACAAGTTGGTGGCTCGCATGTTTTGTATTGCTCATGCATATGAGATATACAGTATCATACACATTTTTAGATATTATTATTAATATATATATATATATATATATATATATGTGTGTGTGTGTGTGTGTGTGTGTGCGCGTATGTGTGTGTGTGTGTGTAGTAAAGTATAAGTTTTATTCAAGATACTGTATAGTGAGTTTTAGTTTCCTGTCACATATTTTATTAGCTTCCATATACATGTTTTCAATTGATAAAAGGTGTGGGACCTACTACTATATATTAGAAATATATATTTCAGTTACAAAAAAAAAAATACAACTAACTTACAATAATATATAGTAAAGGGCCCTACATATAGAAGACCTATCTTAATACCTTATTGTAAAAAATATCATGTACTTTGAAACTTATATCATGTCATGTAGCGGCATTGCTAATACCTTAATATTCAATATCCACATAATGCAACAAACCCCAATGGAATGAATTAGGAATTTAAATTTTTATCAGAGTTCTACCATGATAAATTGAAACCTTGAAATCTTACAGTACATTTGACTCCTATACTTTAATCTACCCAATCTTATGAATATTTATTAGACTTCTCTCAACATCATTTGTTTCATCAAACTCAAAAACTTCGATTAGAATATCATTCATTTATTCCCCTAATTGAATACATCCCAAGTAGGTACTATATCCTTTTGACCATGTACCCATTCCTCAAAAATCATATACAATCTACAACATACTCAAAAATCTTTGTCAAAACATCAACATTTAGATTATACCTTTTATCTTCTTCTTTCGAGACATATTATGGTTGTGCCCTTTTCATGTTGTTAGGCTATAAAAAGTCAACCTTGTTGGCTATCATCAATGGATCCTTTATAAGTTGAGAATTGGTTTTTTTTCCTTACTATCACATAAAGAGGTGTCACTTATCTCTTTCTTCCACTAGATAAAGCTATCAAAGCTCAAACATCATGATCACCCTGAACCTTATAAAACAATAGAACAATCCATTAAGTGAGCTTTTGGAATTCATATAGATATGGATATGATTAGGGGTGAGTAGGTCCAAGTAGACCACGAAAATTTAAAAAACTAAAATTAGAACCAGAACCGATCAGTTCCTAAAAATAAAAACCAAAACTTGGAATCTACAAGGTTAGTTCCTACCTAAAGTTGCTCTTGCAAGTTCCAAGTAGGTTTTGATTCTACCTAAAACCTATACTCTATGTTACAATCTAATCTATACTTTGATCGAGCTATTATTTTGTTCATTGTTTTTCCTATTATCCTTTTCTCATGCTTTTATATGAATTAACAATATAGTAGAAATAGTATATTATTGGACCAGCATGTTCAAGAAGGTCACTTTTAAATCTATTTAAATTATAAATCAAAATTCCAATCACATAGAGTTATACGTGCAATTTCCATAACACAACATAGGACTAATAAACAAAGTTAGGTTTATAGAATTTCTTTCTTTTTCGCACATATTTTACGTCTAAACAAAAAAAACACAAAACAATTTAAGCAAGACAATTCAATTAATTACTTATATTTAACATTAACTAGAACACAAATAAAATATATAAAAAAAAACTAAGTAGAAGTATTGACTCTAAACCTCTCTCAACTAATAGTGTCTCAGATATGTGCCTTCCTCTTTTTCCTATCAATTTTCAGCTTCTATATATGAAACTCTACCTTGATAATTGCCTTTGAAATATTATCAAATTCATTCTTTGCAGACCTTGACAACGGGTTTGATATTCCCAAGATTGAGTTAGCAAAATCTTGAACAAATCCTTTGTACCTTCTTGTTTTTCTTTCCCTATTATATGAGGCATTTGTGTGTTTCAATGAGAACATTCAGTAGGGTTTTAATTTTGAAGGGAAAAAAAGACGACAAAACAATTATCTTTAGTTGAGGTTGGCAAACGATAAACTTCATTGGTTTTAGTTATAGATAATTGGATTGCATAAGTAAGTAGTCAAAGATAGTTGGATTGAATAAGCAAGTAGTTGTGTTTGGTTGGTTGGGTACCCGACCCAACAAAGTTAATGGAAGATTTAGATTGATTTCAGGTCGATTCTTATTTCTAGAGATAGGAAATTGAAAGTTGTCCCAAAACCTATAGGTTCCTTTATTACAAGGAACCTATCCTATTTTTTTAGTTATAGGTAAGAATTGAAATTAACAGTCGAATACCTAACAATTCTAATTTCAAATAGGTAACTTGCTAACCCTTAGATATGATTACATCTCCAATTCAAACTCAGACGAAAGCTTAATGCCTCAACCAATACTTTATAATCAGTTTTGTGTTAATTATTGATAGTCTTTCATTCTTATCTTTGTATCTCCTTATGTTATTGTCTCTAAACATTTACTTCTCTTTGTATCCAACCATAAATACTATTTCAGTCTTTTTTTAAATAAGAGTGATAAAATATTACAATTAGAGAGGCACATTTGGTAAAAACACCATTTCAGAGTAATAAAACAATTTCGAATATCCACAACTCTCCCCAAAATGAAAATCATGTGTTGAGTATTATAAAATTGCATTACATTCTCACATTTCGAAATACACTACCATAGTCTAAAATTTTGAACTTTTAACAAATCTCATCTATCCACCTACCACCCCACCCTTTTACTTGCTTATATGGCTACCCCACCTAATTTTTTTTAAAAAAAAAGCATTGAAAATATGCCAAGCTTTTATGATCAAAATTTTGATCATAAAAGCTTGGCATATTTTCAATGCATCATAACTTTCAAGTAAATATATTATTCCTATAACAAATTAACTTCAAAAAAGGAAGAAATAACAACTACAATTTAACCATTGTATAATGTAATGATTTTATACATTTAAATTTTTTTTTTAATATTTTATAATTGTAACCAAAATCCTAATCTAAAATAAAAAAGAAATAAAATGCATAAAATCATATAAATAAGGCTAATTTATAGATTTAGCTAGAGGGTAAGCTGATTGAATCTAATTAACCCAAATAATTAAACTCTTTATTGACATTTTTACATAATCAAAAAATAAATATCAAAACCCCAGGGATTGGTCCAAGTGACAAAAGATAAAAGTCACTCAAATTATCAAAGTTTAAGTTACTGTAAAGATTTACTGATTCGTTATTATAAGTTTAGAAGATCAAAGACTTCGGTAACGAGTCTAAAGAATCACAAGCCTTTAGAATTATTTTGTTTGATCAATTAATATAAGTAGAATATTCTTAATCATAGGATAAAAAAAAAAAAATCAAATCTATTGTTTAAATTTAAATAAAAACTGTGATATTAAAGTCTTTTCATTCCAAGTAGCAAGGAGCTTTTTCCAATTTTTTCTTTAAATCATAAGCTTAGAGTCAAATTACTTTTTTGCCCATCAACCAAATATTAAAGTCTTTTTGGTGCAATCCCATCATTCTCATTTACAAGTTCCCCCCTTCATCTTCTTTCTAACCCCCTCACATAATATTTTATTGACAATTTCGCCCCTGGAGTTTCACTTTCGCTTTAATTTAATATAACATTATATTTCAATAAAATTATTTCTAAATACACTTTCATTATTATTAATCAAATAAAATAATTATTTATCTAATTATAGTTTATACCCACTAATCTTCTGAAAAAATACATGTTTGTAATAATTTTTTATTTTTGATAATAAAATAATAACTACATTATTATTACCTACTGGCACCGCAAGCAATAAACTGAACAGGTAATTAAGAAACCAAAACTAAGCAGAAATCATTGTACTAGCGGCAGATAAAGTAAAAAGTTGAGCAAACCACAGTTTAATTAACTCAGCAAAGTTTCACAAATAAGAAAAAATCATATGAAGATATTAGAGCAAAAACTGCAATGAAAAACTTTCATTGACTAGGAACAAGCAGATATGAGCTATTAAAGTTAAAAAAACCTTCGGTGATTTGAAATAACACTAAATAGTTTTCTGCATATTAAAACAGGCAATATCAAAAATGATGCTGCATAGTTTTGTTTCTGAGACTAATAGGCACTTATACTAAAAAGCAGGCAATAATAGCTCAACTTTCAGTTTGCTCCCTCAACCTACGGATTGTGCTCCTCACTGTCACAGCGCTAGCAGTGCTGAAAAATTAAACAAAATTAGCAACCTATCACTCGATTGGAAAAAATTTTAAAATCAAAGAAGGTGCAGAAAGCCAAGGAATTTACTTCAAAGTGTAGGCACCGCCTGCTTTCACTTTCCCACAGTCCTTGCAGCCCCAAATTCCCACAGCTTTCCTCTTCACTGCATACTGCAGTTAAAAAGTTACCATTACAATCAAGTAGCAATACTCTGGATACCTCACAGAAATATATCAAACAATGAAATTAAGATATATTAACAAAAATCGTACCTTCCCACAAAATTCGCAGAAATATTTGCTATGCTGACTTACTTCCATCTTTTTAATTTGCTTTCGCAAACTGGCACCATAGCGAGTACCTGGGTGAAGAGACGAATCAATGGTCCAAAATTCCACAGCATAGACCCAACTAAACTCAAAGTTGAAAAATTATTTTATCCTATACGTATAGGCAATAGTAATAGTTCAAAACAGTAGTAAAGGTTATACTGCAACTACTACAAATATAATAAGCAAACATCAAGAATTTGCAAAACCTAATAAATCTACACATTGGAAGAATTAAACTAAAAACTTTCATTTGTATCATATGCTTTTAATATTAATTTCACTTGAATGTTACAACCCCAATATAAAACAGGACTCAAAAATAACATTTTTATTTTGACAGATGATATGCACCAATAAATTGGGTAAAAATGATAACTAGAAACTAAAAAAATGGAAAAAAAGAAAGAGAAAACTAAGAATTTACAAAATAACAAATATTCATTAACATAGATGTTAGTCCATTAACAGCCCATAAATATATTAACTCTTTCAATATTATCTGATCAAAAAAACCCTAAAATAAAAAATTCCAGCCTCTCATTCAGTAAACTAATTGACACATACCATATTTCCCAACGATTCCAGCCTTCTTTGTTCGTTTAGTCTGCATAATGCAAAATATTTCAACTAAGAACAATACACCAAGGAAAAACAAACGTGATATATGTACAGAAACAGATGCATTACATCTTTCCTTGAATGACTATTGTCTTAAGAAATTTTTATATATTCTAAATACATTCCATTATGCACAACTGTATAACAAAGGGGCAAAATTTTGCAAGAGACAAAAAGAGCCATAACAAATTGGCCATACCACTTCGATGCAGATATATGAAGAAAAGAGGAGAAGCATCAAATACTTAGATATCACAATAAACTGTTCTTGGGATAAAAATAAATATAGCCCCAAGAATAGAAGAACGAAAATTTTAAAATCAATACAGTACATTACAAAATATTGAAACTGAGCAAATCCTAATACAAAACCGAGCCCAAATAGATTTTCACACATGTAACCAGAATACATTTTAAGTGACTTAAAACTAAAAATAGAGGAGCAGTTATCATCAATGAAAAGAAATTCAAGAATGAATTTAAGAAAGAGAGAGGGTACCATAGTAGTGAGGACGAAGATGGTCTAACTCTTGAGCAAGCTGCGGCTGTACGAAACTGAGACCCTCAGCAACAGAGAAACCCTACTTTGTTTCTTTAATTGCAGTTTATATGGCATTGAAATGTCAAGACAAAACGGGTCGGGTTTGGGTAAAATTAGAGTATAATTCTAGGCCCAACCCTAAAAGTAAACCAAACTCACAGCTTTTGTTTGTTACTTTCGATACTATTACTTATTTAATCCAGTGTTTAAAATTCAATTAAAAAACCAAATTTTAGAGATTATTTAAATAAGAACCTGTTTTTTGAAATTTATTCGGATCTTCGTCTAAATAGAATAAATGAAACCCTTCGCTTTAGCAAATAGTTGATTTCGTGAAACAATTTAGCGTTACAAATATAAGATGTTGAAATGTGTTTCGCATAAAAAAAAAAAAAGTTTGACCTCTAAAGTTGGCCTAACTACAGAAAGAGTGATATATTCTCTAATAAGTCAAAATTCAAATTGGAATCATTACAAATTAAGTTAAAAGTTTAAATTTTTATAAAAGTGAATCTCTCCTTCTCTTTATCTATATTTAAAAAAAAAAAGAAAAGAAAAAGCTAGTCACTCCATTTTCTCTCTAGGTTGGTTATGGTCTCTCCATCTACATATCTCATTTTCTTCATCTTCTTTTTTAAAGTATATCATAAAATTTGATTAATTCAAATTATCAAAACAAAAATCCTTAAACGCAAGCTGAATTTTCTTGTTGAAGCCATATGTTTTAGTGAATCTATAAGGCTTCCATGTCGACAAGATATGTTGGACAAATCTTTGTTAAAATAGCATGTCATATGTATTGTAGTTACTCCCTTTATAGGTCACTGTTCACTACTAAATATAATATGAATTATAAATATAATATACCTATAATAGAGATCTTTATAGTAAAAACTGCTACTAAATTTAAAATTTGCGCAGAAGTTGTAACTATAAAACATTGTCATACAAGTAGAGAAAATACTAATCATGCATTGAAAACCCTAAGTTCTCTTTATTTATAAAACATATCATTTATACAGTATGTATTTACCGTATAATACACACATATGCATAAGTAAAACTAAATAAAAGCATGCAAGTCATAACATGTCATCAGCTGCTAGGCCATATCCCTAAAATCTGACAGTTGTCTCACTCTTACTCAGCCCTCTAGTCATTGACCTACAAGAAGAAAACAAGAAATGATGGATGAGTGATAAAATCACTTAACAAGCATTTCCTATCTCTGACACTAGCAGGTTTCAAGCCTTAGCTGGTTTCGTGACTTGTTACATTATTCTTTACTTTATTGTTTTTCTTATCTCTTTATGTTTGAAGCTTTCATCTATTTTTTGTAGTATTCTTTATCTTTGTTTGTTTTGTTTCTCATGAAATGCTATACATGACATGAAGTGTGTATACTGATGTCATGTGTATGTTGAAAAATCATAAACTTATCATTGGGCATAATTTTCTGAAAACTTTGTCTAAAATAAAAGCTGTGATCCGAAGATCTTAAATATATATATATAGTTTATATTGAAAATTGAATCAGAAAATATTGTATTTGAAAATATCTACTGTACTAGCCAGACTGATGAATACAAGTATTCAATACCTTGGTCGTGTGAGCTCAATCCTATTGAAATTCACTGATGCACAACCAACACTCTTTATAATGAGCTTGGTCAATGACCATGTCCTTTCTAATGGACACTAGTTTCCCTTTCTAACGGGTGTACGAACTCATAAACGCTCTTTCATATTCACCTCTAACTAATGTTCGCATCATCGTATATCTATACTTTAAAAATATGCTATTGGATCCTTAGATCTATTTCTGAAAACTCTGATATGACATGTCATGTTATATGCTACTGATCCTGCATGATATGCTGTTATATCTTATTTTAATTAAGTCCTATAAGCTTAGAAATGGCTTAAAGTGGATTAGTCTTACTTTAAAACTATTTATGTGATATTTTTAAGATACACGAGCGTGTGTTACTTGACACACGGGCATACAGAAAGACACATGAAGTCGTGCATAAGGTATGGGTGCTCGATCATGCTAGCTTCTAGAATCTTTTTATAAAATTTTGGCTGGTTAAACAAGCATGTGGTATGAACACACGAGCGTGCATACAAGACATAAGGTTGTGTCCTATACTTACACATACGTGTAGCTGCCATTTAAGACTCTCATGTCTTGCTTACACAGACTTGTGATAATGAGACTGAGTATACGAGCATGTGCATCAGTCACACGAACGTGTGTTTGGTTTTTCAAGTGCACACAAGTGTCATGCAAGGGCATGCTCATGCAGAAATGAGGCCACACGGGCATGTACCCACAAACACACGATTGTCTACTCTACTTAATTTCTGTAGATGGCTTCTAGAAACCCAGAAATCCCAACTCTAATCTTATCCAACACTTTTCCAATCTTAATCAAGCATGGCAATAGGCTCAAAGCATAAACAACCACATATATAATCATCAAATTTCACCAAAATCATGCTAAATACACATATCTCTCTAGATAAAGCATTAAAGCACAACCACAACAAATTTCTCAACGATATCTTAACAATCATCTATCAAAGCATAATCCTATCAGCCAAGCATGCTAATAAAGTCTTAAACAAGTAGCAATGCTTCTTAAAAACTCAAAACAAGAAGATATGCTATGAAACAAGATGAAAAAGGCAAGGGAACACTTACCTCTCATGAAAGCTTGTTCTTTCTCTCTAAGAGCTTTTAGATCTCTAATCTAAAGCTGAGCTACTAGTTGATCTCTCTCAACTCTAGGGTTGACTGGAAAATGAAGAAGAAGGAGAAGATAAAGGCTAAGTACTACGCGTCTAAAAAATAAAAAGCATATATACGACTAACTAACATGACACACGATCATATGTGTAATGGAAATCTCAATTTTCTCTTTTTTCGTGTCATACATGAAATATTCTCCTAAGAATACCCATGTACAAGCCACAAATGGCTTTTAAATGACTTTTCTACTCTTGAATCTTCTCAAATCTATTTTCTATCAAGAAATCTCATTTTTGTCATTGATTTCAAAGCCTAAAAGACAGTTTCACTTTGGGCTATTACATGTATACCCTTAAATATAGATTGTGTTTTTTGGTTGAAATCATATGCCTCAATGAGGTTAATAGGTTTCATTGTTGGCAGAATTAGTTAGGCTTTTATGGAAATTCATGTATCAGATTAAATGTTATGTGAATGATAAAATGGATGTCATATGCATACAAATCAGAACTCTTAATGAAGCTTGAGTATCATACTGACATATGGATATTGGCAAGACAAATAGGCTTCACTTAGAGTATCATACTGATATATGGATATTGGCAAGACAATATAGATTGTGTTTTTTCTTTTAACTAACTACTTTGCTTGAATGTTATATTGATGGTATAATAGATGTCAAAACTATAAACTAAATACCTTAAATGAAGTACGGTTGTCTTATCAATATCAATAAATTAAAGCATGATTGTTGTGTTGTTTAATTTTTATTTTCTTATTTCTCTTTCTTTATTGTATAAGGAACACATGGTATGACCATTGATTTAAGGATAGTAGGAATTGCACACAACATCTTAGGTAGGCAATCTTGGATATTTTGGTCTAGCTTGTAAGGAAGGGGTAAAAATAATGTCATGGCAAAGTCTAGTGCAAGTATCTTTAAATTTGGTCATTTACAGAGATCATTTAAAAGAATAATGATTATTATATATAAGATTTTTCATCACTAACTTATATAAGTAAGTTAAAGTTTTTTATAAAATAGATAATGGTAGCAATCTTAATGAACCAATAATAAATCCTTATATCTACTACAATGTAATATAAATCAAATGTAAGAGAATTAAAAACACAAGAAGATCTTTAATGTTGTTCGATCTAATAGTTAAAAAACTTATCTCCTCAATATGTTATTGATCGATGCTATAAGACAAGTTATCTTAAAAAGGATATGAATATGTTTACACAATTAAAAATAAACTTATTCATCAGTCATAAACGTTAAAGCATGGAAGAAAATCAGATATTAAATTGAAATAAAAATAACAACCACAAGTCTCATAAGTTTACATGATGGTTTCAATTCCTTTAATCTAAAAGCAAAAAAAATTAGCCTCTCATGGCTTGTAGAACACAAGAAAAATAATGAAATAATATGTTTTTTTTTTTTTTTAATAGCCAAATCCCCCTTCAATCGAGTTTTAAACGTGTATTTATAGGTAAGATTGGAAACAAGTAGGAATCTTTCTTGTTTTAGGACTTTGCCTATCACTACACTACAACATACTTGTCTCTTTATTATGACACAATTTGTCTCCTTACCATGACACGATCTTTCTATCCTATTGCTTTGTTTCTCCACTCACCTAGCATTGTGTTGTCTTCTCTCTCATTATGGTGTGCAAGCGTTTGTGCATGTCTTGGCATGCTACAGTGTTGCAACACTTAGGATTTGAAATTTTGCATTCATAATGCCTAGGAACAATGCTATGGCACCAAACTATCTTTCTTTTGGCTATTTTTCTCTTTGATCGCTTCTTTTCTTGGATTCGACTTAAATTTTTGTACAATTTTTCTAAATGTCTTTTGCTTTATTTTTCATCAAACCATCATCAAATCTTATAAAACTCAACACACAAACTAGTGATCTTCAATTATGCATAATTAACAAGTAGAACTACAAAATTCCATCATAAACACTATAAAACACTCACAAATATATATGTATAAAAAAACACTTATCATTGATACCTTAAGTAAGAAGGTAGTTTTGTCATATATTGCTATTTAGAGAGAGCTTCAGTATATGATATATAAAATATAGATTGAGATTGTTTTAAAAGCTCTTGTTAGATTAGAGATCAAACCCACTTTGGTAAATGAGACCAAGGTAAAGCAATTAGATGATGATTGGTGCAAAAAAACTGGTCTAAGGGATATCAGATGGCTTTGATATAAAATTTAAGGTTATTGATAAATTTTTAAGATATCGAGGCAAAGTATGTGCCCGAAAGGATAAGTACATTAAGCAAACGATATCAGTAGATCTATATAATACCATTTACATTGCTCACCCAAGTAATGTGAAGATGCACCAAGATTTGAAGAGGAGTTTCTAGTGGTCAGGTATACAAAAAGATGTAAGTGACTATATAGTGAGATGTCTCACCTATCAACTAGTTAAGGTTATTAAAGTTGTTGTGTGTACATGAATGAAAATGAAAACATATAGCTATAGGTTTTATAGTAGGACTCCCAAAGGCATGGAAATGATACTATGCTTTATGGGAGGCAGTTAATAGACTGATTGAATTTGTACACTTATTATTAATTAAGGATACTACCTCAATAGACCAATTAAGATAGTTGTATGTTAAAGAAGTAGATTACATAGAGTGTTAAAGGCTATAGTATCAGATAAAAACATTATATTATCATTTAGTAAAACATATCATGCCTAGTTAGATAGATCAACTGAGAAGACAAACTAAATGATAAAAGACATGCTGAGAGCTTGTTATATAGACCATAAGGGTAGTTGGGCAAATATAGTTTCTTTAATAGAGTATGCCTATAATAACAACTATCAAGTGATAAGATAGGACTTTATAAGGCATTTTATAGTAAGAATTCTTATTTTCCTCTATATTGAGATAAGATAGGTGAAAAAGATTATTTGATCCACGCCTTAGAACTAGAGATGACTCAGAGGATGATTGATTACGTATAACTAATTAAACAACGCATAAGATTGACTCAAGATCGGCAGAGGAACTATACTAATAAAAAATGTAGAGATGTTAAGCTTCAAATAGATGATAAGGTTTCCGTTAAGATAACTCATTATAGACAAGTTATGAGATTTAGGAAAAAAAGAAAGTTAGCTCTTAGATTTTTCAATATTTATAAGATTTTGGAAATGGTTAGTAAAGTAATATATAGACTTGCAATACTATAACATTCCAATGTTAGAGTGGTTTTTTTAAGCCTTGAATCGAAGTTAGAAGAGAGAATTTTCAGTCAAAGATTAGCCTTATTGAGTGAGGAGGGTATGTTGAACCCTTGATGTTTTGATGATGATAAAAATATGATTAAGTTGTTAATTTGTAATAACAATATGTTTAAAGTGCTAATCAATCCCTTGCATGAAGTAATTCATGACAAAGAAGGGAAGAAAATTTTATTTTTGCAGGTTTTAGGTCTCGCACGACCGTGTGCTTTAGTAGCACGACCGTACTTGACCAAACGGGTCCTCGTGTGTCCAAAACACGGGACCGTATGCCTGACCGTGCAAGGTTCTGTGATTTTCTGGAAGAAAAATCTCAGACCCGCACGGGCGTGCGTGAATGATGCACGACCGTGTGCATGCACAATACGGGCAATGCACTACCACATCAACCGTGCAGCCTGATCGTGTGAAATCAAAGAACTCAAAAATCATTGGAAGCACGACCGTGCGTAGTGAAAGCACGACCGTGTACATAACTTATGAAGAGCACGGGAGATCAAGCCGTGCAAAGGAAACCGTGCAGCAAGTCAAAGAAAAGGCGTCAACGCACGACCGTGCTCGCTCAATACGCACGACCGTGCGTGATGACAAGTACGGAGCACTACCAAGAGCACTTCCAGGAAGTCGTGCAAGGCTGATCGTGCAAGGGCTTTGAGGCATTCATCTCACGCACGACCATGCAGTATTGGAGCACGACCGTGCGCTAGCATAAACTCACCCGTGTGCTGCTCGTGCGCTCACCATGCAGCCAACCCGTGCAAGCTTCTGGAATTTTGGACGAAATACTGAAGGATCTCACGCACGCCCATGCAGAATTGGCACACGACCGTGCACTAGCATAAACTCACCCGTGTGCTGCTCGTGCGGTCATCGTGCAGGCAACCCGTGCTAGCTTCTGGAATTTTTGGACAAAACTTTGAAGTATCAATGCACGACCATGCATCTAAGGAGCACGACCATGAAGGGTCGAAGCACGACCGTGCGTCAAGGACACACGACCGTGCATCATTGGCGCTAAGCTTTTAAGTCGACCGTTGGGAGTCTGAACGAGCAATAAATGCAGCATGCACGACCGTGCACTCGAGGAGCATGACCGTGCGCCTGGAAAATTTATTGCAGAGCTTACTTTTTCCAACTACTTCAACGGATACAAAGCTAGCAAAACGGCTCCTTCCTATTCTAGGCAATGAATCAAGTATAAAAGGAGAGTCATTTGAACTGGAGAAGACAACTGAAACGAATTGAAAAAGCCAAGCTATCTACTTCATTCTTCAATTGCTTTGTTTCTCTCTCTAAGCTTATTCACTTACATACTTGAGAGAACTCGTACTAAACATTTGATTTTCCGGCCTATTGAGAGGCAACTACAATCAATCTCTTTATTAACACTTCATTTGTAAAAAGGGCGAAATTCCCTTGTGAGAAAAACTATTGTATCTTCGGGTATTGAAGATAGTGGAAACTTCAATCGGGTTTTGTAAGACACCTCAGAAGGGTATTACTGTTCACTGCTTAATTAAAGTAATAATAAATAAATAATGAAAATATGGTCAATAATACCCGACCGAAATGCTTAACTGAACTGACATATCACAGCGGAAGACTAGAAGTACAATGTATAAATACATATATACATGCCCAATTAAAAACTTTCATATTAAAATATTCGCGGAAAAGAAATATGTGCATACAAATAAAACTGAACATAGTGGATCCCAGACGGCAGCCATCTCCTCCTCCCAGCTCCGTACAACTCACCTGCAAAAAGAAAGGAAAGTAGGGAGTGAGTGATAAAATCACCCAGTAAGCACTTCATATCCACAGACCCTAAACCAACCCTTCTCGAAGGATTCCACAACACCCCACACAGGACAAGCTCAAACTGACAACCATGCTGACAAGCACCACTTCTATGACCGGATACTGCCTCATACCCAGTCGTAAAATACGTATATGAGTATACGTAAACAACCGAGAGTGAAGAGTAATCCGAACCGAAAAACTCGACTCTCCAAACTCTGATACGGATACTAATAACTGCACTGATCTGAACTGATACTGAACTGATACTGAACTGATACTGATCTGATACTGATCTGATACTGATCTGAACTGAAACTTACGTGTCACTACGTGGCTTATCGTATTCTGTTCAATTACTACTGTTTACTGTCTTATCATTCTCGGAATAATATGCTGATGTGTCATATAACAATGACATGTTATGCAATAAGCTGAAAACATAGCTAGGCCTGGGCCTGCATACTGAAAATAGTTTTCTGAAAACTGTTCATGAAAACGAAGCTGTTGGATCCTGGGATCCCATAACTGAAAATCATGCAAAAGCTTTATCTGAAAGCTATGCAGAAAATTGTGTACCCTGGGGTACCTGATGTGCTGAAAACTGTGCTGCGCAGACTGATGAATACAGGGATTCGGCACCTTGGCCATGTGAGTTTCCTCTGCAAACACGTGCCACAAACTGTATGGCCCACGTGATGCCATCAGGCCTGGGCCTGGAAACATATCTGAACTGAGCGCCTCGCGCTATACTCATCTGATCCTCGGACCAGGAAACATAAACTGCTAGCTGAGCAACCCGGCACATGCCAATACATAGGGCTAGTATTGAGTATATAACTCCTGGTGACACGGGTGCTGAAACTCACAAGTGCCCCCTCGTATTCACCTCTGAAAACTGTGTTTTTCAACTGAAAACATGAATTCGGATCCTCGGATCCCTTTCTGAAAACACTGGATGGCATGCCATGCTATGCATATGCATATGATGCATCATGAAGTCTTAATTGAGCTCAATTTACTGTTTACTATCCATGGATAGGGTTTACTGTGCACATTTCTCAATTAAAGCTTAATATCTCATTTTGGCCTGACGCACGGGCGTGCGTGTCGCGTGCACGGGCGTGCGTGAACTCGCACGGGACCGTGACCAAGTCGTGCATATGGTCGTGCGCGATTCTGGAATTTCAAAGCATTTTCTCACATTTCACTGGGCGCACGGGCGTGCATGAACTATGCACGATCGTGACCCCTCAAATTAGGTCATGCACGGGCACGTAAACACGACCGTGACCATGCAGAATACGCAACGTGCACGGGCGTGCCCCTCGGGTGCACGGGCGTGCGTCCTGCTCTGCACCTCCATGACCACTCGGAATCCACACGATTCCGGCCACAAACACAACCCAAACTCAAATCAAGCATAAATCACATGCCAAACACTTCAAATAAGCATAATTAAACTCCCAACAACTTCAAATCTCAGCCAAACCAACCAAAATCGCAAGGGAAAGAGGAAAGAAGTGCCTACCTCTTGACATGCTTTCTCTCTCAAGAAGCTCACGAATCAAACTTGATTGGAAGATCTTGGAAGCTGCTCTCCACTTCTAGGGCGTGAATCCTCTGAAAATCGAAGGAAATTTGGGTGAAAAATGAGTTTGGAAATGGCTAAGCTCAACTTAAACTCAAGACAGCTGGAAAAATGCTCATGCACGGGCGTGCATCTACCACGCACGGTCGTGCATCCCGGGAAAATTACAAAAATGCCATTTTCCCGCGCTCGCATGCAAATCCTCTCAAACGGATCCATGCACAAGCCCTCAAACTCAAGGAAAACTCCACTTTCACCCCAAAACGCTCTCACAACCCTAGGAAACTCAAGAATCACAAACTGACCCCGGATCTGGGATGTTACAATCTCTCCCTCTTATAAGAATTCCGTCCTCGGAATTACCTGAAAAGCTCGGGATATCTATCTCTGATCTCAGATTCTAGTTCCCACGTGGACTCTTCCACACTCTGATTCCTCCACAGAACTCTGACCAAAGGAATCTCTTTATTTCTGAGAACTTTAATCCTTCTGTCTAAGATCTGAACTGGCATCTCTGAAAAACTCAGATCTTTTGCCAATTCCAACTCTGGAAGCTCTAGCACATGAGAAGGATCTCTAATGTACTTTCTCAGCTGAGACACATGGAAGACATCATGGAATCTGTCCATACTGGCCGGCAATACTAATCTGTACGCAACTGGGCCAACTCTCTCCAGGATCTCATAAGGTCCAATGAACCTAGGGGCCAACTTCCCCTTCTTGCCAAATCTCAACACGTGACGGTAAGGAGCGACTTTCAGGAATACGAAATCCCCGACCTCAAACTCTAACTTTTTACGCCTCACATTCGCATAACTCTTTTGGCGATCCTGGGCCTGTTTCATCCTCTGCCTGATTACCCTGATCTGCTCGATCATCTGCTGAGTCATCTCTGGACCCACTGCTGCTGATACTGAGTCTCTCTCCCCAATCTCATCCCAATGCAAGGGAGATCTGCACTTTCTACCATAAAGTGCCTCAAATGGAGCCATCTGAATAGTTGACTGATAACTATTATTATACGCGAACTCCATCAATGGCAACAAATCAACCCAACTCGTCTGGAAGTCTAAACAACAAGCTCTGAGCATATCTTCCAGAATTTGGTTCACCCTCTCTGTCTGTCCATCTGACTGAGGATGATACGCCGAACTGAAGTGCAAACGAGTCCCAAGTGCTCTCTGTAAACTCTTCCAGAAAGCTGACAAAAATCTGGAGTCACGATCTGACACAATCGCTTTGGGAACTCCGTGCAGTCTGACTATCTCCCTGACATACAACCGACCCAACTGATCAATCGACATGCCATCTCTAACTGGAAGAAAGTGAGCAGATTTACTCAACCTGTCCACAATAACCCAAATTCCAGTATACCTCTCTCTAACCCTGGGTAATCCGGATATAAAATCCATGGAAATGCTCTCCCATTTCCACTCAGGCACACTTAAAGGCTGCAACAACCCTGATGGTCTCTGATGCTCAGCTTTAACCTGCTGACACACCAAACATCTGGCTACGAAATCAGCTATATCTCTCTTCATGCCTGACCACCAGAAGTTTCTCTTTAGATCTTGGTACATCTTGGTACTGCCCGGATGCGCTGAATACGCTGAACTGTGGGCTTCTGACAAGATTCTCTGCCTTAAATCTGAGTCTGTCGGAACACACACTCGGCCCCTGAATCTCAGAATCTCATCTCTGATGTCAAAATCTGGCACTGAGCCCTCTGACACTCTCTGTACCATCATCTGTACCCACTGATCTGATCTCTGTGCCTCTCTGATTTCATCTGACAAAGTAGACACAATCTGAAGCCTCGAAAACCCAGCTGACACAATCTCTATCTGTTCTCGGATGACCTCACTCTGAAGCTCACTCTGAACAGACAAACTGGACAAGGCAACTCTGCGACTCAAAGCATCTGCAACAACATTTGCTCTGCCCGGGTGGTATCTGATCTCACAGTCGTAGTCCTTGACTAACTCTAACCACCGTCGCTGCCTCATGTTCAATTCCTTCTGGGTAAAGAAGTATTTCAGGCTCTTGTGATCTGAAAAGATGCAGCATCTAACCCCATACAAATAATGCCTCCAAATCTTGAGAGCAAAAACCACAGCTGCAAGCTCTAAATCATGAGTAGGGTACCTCATCTCATGATCCTTCAATTGCCTGGAAGCATAGGCAATTACCCTACCAGCTTGCATCAACACTGCACCAATCCCCTGGTGCGAAGCATCTGTGTAAACCTCATAATCTAGCCCTTCTTGAGGCAAAGCCAAAACCGGCGCACTGGTCAACCTCTGCTTTAATTCTTGGAATCTGGCCTCACACTGATCTGACCAAGCAAACGGGTTCTCTTTCCTGGTCAAAGCTGTCAAAGGTCTTGCCAAGCTGGAAAACCCCTGAATGAACCGTCTGTAGTAGCCTGCCAATCCCAAGAAACTACGGACCTCTCTGACTGTACTCGGCCTCGGCCAACTCAAAATCACCTCAATCTTAACCGGATCAACTGACAAACCCTCAGCTGAAATGACATGCTCGAGGAATACCACACTCTGCAGCCAAAATTCACACTTATTGAACTTGGCATACAACTGCCTATCCCTCAATCTCTGCAGCACGAATCTGAGATGATCCACATGCTCCTCAACACTCCTCGAATATACCAGAATGTCATCGATAAATACAACCACGAATCTATCGAGACAATCATGGAATACTCGGTTCATCAGATCCATGAAAATCGCGGGAGCATTCGTCA
>JAJEJH010001057.1:23501-73452 GCA_026122585.1 Anacardium occidentale | reverse complement strand
AATTCAATTAAACTTATATAAGTACTA
Organism: Anacardium occidentale; assembly: GCA_026122585.1. Taxonomy (NCBI): domain Eukaryota; kingdom Viridiplantae; phylum Streptophyta; class Magnoliopsida; order Sapindales; family Anacardiaceae; genus Anacardium; species Anacardium occidentale. The sequence continues at coordinate 73,425 of JAJEJH010001057.1, read as the reverse complement.
AAATAACCGTTTCAAAGTTTGAATCAAATATTTTCGAGCATATGTTACATTTTCATTAAATTATTACCGTGTCATTGAATTAATATTGGAATGATGAACTGAGAAGATAGGCCAAAGGACTTGTTCCCACCCATAGTTTGTCATCAGAGGATAACATATATATGTTATAGAATCTAACGGTGTATTTTTTTTTAATTAGAGTAAATTTTGTATAGGTTATTAAATTGATGCATTGCGTAGATTATATTATTATTATTATTATTTATCAAATATTATATCACCATAAACTGTAAATTTTAAACCTAAAAAACTAAACACTAAAATCTAAACCCAAACTCTTAATTGATAACCTTAACCCTAAAATGTAACTTTAAACTCTAAACTTAAACCTAATTATAAACCCTAAACTTTAAATTTTAAATCTAACCCTAAATCTAAACATAAACATGAAGAACCTAATTTTAAACCCTAAAATGTAAACCTTAAACACTAAAATCTAAACCCAAACTCTTAATTGATAACCTTAACCCTAAAATGTAACTTTAAACTCTAAACTTAAACCTAATCATAAACCCTAAACTTTAAATTGTAAATCTAACCCTAAATCTAAACATAAACATGAAAAACCTAATTTAAACCCTAAAAATTAAATACTAAAACCTAAATCGAAACTCTAAACCGTTAATCTTAATCCTAAAATGTAAATCTTTGTACATCAATTGTAAATTTAAAATTGTAAATCCTAATATGTGAAAATGTAAACTTGGACATGTAAACTATATAGTATAAACCTTGTCATGTAAACCCTAATACTTATATTACAAACCCTAAAACAAAAATCCTAAACCCCAAAAATCAAACCCTAAACTGAAAAACCAAAATCCTTTTTGGTAAACCTTGATCCATCAACCTTAAATCTTAAAATGGGAACTATAATACAGAATTTTGGAAACCAAACTGGTAAAATGTGCAACACGAAATGTATACTATAATTCCTAAACCTTAAATCAGAAATCCTAAAAAATAAAGTTCATAAACCCCACAATTGTAAACCCCAAAATATAAATTTGAAATTAATATATTAGACTTACAAATGAGAACCAATATATTGTCATTGTAAGGTTTATCAAAATGTCAAGGTATGTTTTGGTTCGTTATGAACTGAAATGGGTAGAAGAATGAAAATACAATGACTTATATTAAAAGGTGATAAGATGCAATTAAAATCTTAAAGAACACCATATTAAAAGAATTGATGCAATTATTAAGTGGAGTTCTCCAGATAGACTAGAGACAAAATAAGATTCATTTATCTATGAGACTAGCAAATCTTGATAATAAAAAGTCTCTGATGAACATGTGGAATGTCTTATTAGATTCTCTATTCATTTGAAAAAATGCATTCTATCATATGTTAGAGCCACCCATCTATTAGTTAGCCCATCGATATTAAATAGTAATTATATTGTCCAACAACAACATGTAATGGATCATGGGTCCCATAGATGTTGTGCACAAACGAAATGCGAACAATGTGGATAAAGATAAAGATGATTATATTAATGACCAAGCAAGAGTTCTCATTGCAGATAATAATATAAAAAAAGAATTTAATGATGATTACTTCTATGGTCTGTATGATGTATCAACATAGGATTTGTTTGGCCAAGAGAATAACATAAATAATATTCTCACTAAAAGACAAGAGTTTGAATAGAAAAAGCTTGTTTAGTATGGTATAATAGGTTTGAGTGATGTTTAGGTGCCAAATCTTATACATGATCCTGTAAGGCATTTTAGTCATTTTGATTTTTATATGAAAGTTTATTAAGTTATATATGCTCAAATGGTCAGTATAGTCGCATTTTCCTTCAAAGGACAATAGTTCTAAAAGGGTTGTTATAGTTACTCTATTAAAATGTTGAGGCATTCACATACAAGGACTTTTGTAATTAATACACCATTTTTAATTTAAAATTTAAATAGAAAAGACCACTTCATTAACAAATTCATACAATAAAACCTTTTTTCATATACATTGTAATTGAAGTTTAAAATGAAGATGAAGTATATCTATGTTATTAGGGTGGGTGCCCTAGAGTTAATCATCATTGGTGTAAATATAATGTAATTATTATTTAAATTAATAAAATGACATTCTCTTTGTCTTAGATCTTGTTTAAATTAGATAAATGTATATAGAAAGGTAGAATTGTTATGAGAGATTCAATGCTTGACAACTAATTATAAAAACTCTATGTTCAAATAAGGTGGACATTCTACAAACAACTGTAGTCTTACTATTATCTTAACTAAAGGCATGAGTAAAGTAGTTATAATTATTATAGTATTAAACAATTTTACCAAAATGTGGCAACAAATCTTATATGTCAAAGTTGTTCACAGATAACTGACCTATTAATAGGATTCTATGTGGATGGTTATTCATATATTTATAAATTATATCATCTTAACAAATGAGAGAATATGTGATGTTTTGACTTGAAATTACCGAACCATTTTATACAAAGATCGATATGGTTTAATACCAGCCTAGTGTAGTCTTTAAGAAAAGGGTTGTCAAAAGAGTAATGATTCACTATATTAAGAGATATATGAAGTTTATGGTGGACTAATAGAGGATTCGTTATTTTTAAGCATGAGATTATCTCTGACGGGTTAACTAATGGATATCGATGAGCACTTAAATTTCTGGCTATAATAGATTGAGTTATTGCTTATTCTAATATCATTCGATCATTGATATAGACATTGGTCTATAATATCAAGGACTTTTAGAGGTAAAAACTAAATCTATACTTCAACCTCAAAGCTATATTAGATGAAATAGTCAAATTATAAAAACAACCATATTATTGATAGGTTAGTAGTTAAATGCTGACACTTTGCTATTCAGATGGTCATGATGTCTTGTTAGAGGACAATCTTGGTCTATGTATGGATAATTGCTATATTAGAAGTTGAAAATAAATCTATGCACTACCAACTCAATGAAAAGCTTATAATCATACACAATAGGAATTGATTAAACTTGGAGGCATAAAATTGTTTGAGATGAATCAAGTTTAGTGTTTAGATTATCAATTTTGAGTCTCATGAAGTGTTTGGACATAAAATATAGATTTTATATGGCCAAATTGAAATAATCTCAAAGTGAATAGTTGTAGTTAAAATTGTGGAATGTTGGTTTTATCCAATTGGATAATGATAAAGTTGAAAATGTATAAATGTTAGGACTTATGCATGATTGTGCATAGTTAACACACAATCATGCATCATCTATGATTGATATCATCCATGGATCTTATCTGATCAATCCATCATTAGATAATTACAAACTGTACTAGATAACATAAGTATTGGATGTACGAACATGCATCAGACATGATGGACATGCATTGTTTCTTATATAAAGATACATGATTTCATAATTTTCAAAATTTTTGCATAACCAAGCTAGTCATGCCCATACCCACCCACTCATACTCATGTACATAAGAGCCAATAGACAATCTTGTGCACGATTTGCCTTATGCTATTCATGCTCCATATGGATACTGTGATGCAATCCTAAGCTTGGATTGAGAACGTATGTTGAGTGATCCAACAACCTTGTGGAAGTCAAAGAAGTCTTCAAACATTGGTAAGTTTTCAAAAACCCTTTATGGTTAATTAATATGCCATATTTGCAATATAATGTCTATGAATGGATCCTTATTCTCAAGGTTCATGGTTGTTTGTCTTGATTTTATTATAATTTTAAACATGTACTTATGTTGTGCTTGTTGCTTTCTATTGTCAATGGTATCAAAGCCATGTTTAAGCATCATATTGCAAAATTAAATTTTGTTTTGATTAGAAAATATGTGTTAATTATATATTTGTTTGAAGATCAAAGTTTTAAAAATTGTAAAAATTAATGATATGTTGTTGCATATCATTCAAGAGCTATAAAACATAATTTGTTGTTGTATTATTTATTTTTATGTTTATGAATTTGTTAATCTAATTGTGATTATGTATAAACTTGTACATTTGGATTGATTAGATTCAATTTCGCATTGTCCAATGAAATTTGTATTGTTATATATCATTGCACATATTAAGAGTTCATATCGGAATGAGATAAGACTTTTATGTCGTATCGTCTTATTTCAAAGATACTTCATCAAAAATAGAGAATTTTCAAATATTTCACATCACAATAAAATTTTAGAAAATACACTATGTAAGGTCTTACACCATGAGTATCTGATTGTGCATTAGCATAATTTCATGAATCATAGGTCATGAGTTCCTCTCGTGTAGCCTTGCGTGGTTATGCATCTACTCACATATCTATGCATAGGCAAAAATTGACAAATGCACAAGTTGCGAATCACACTTACACGTGCTTGTGAAATTTTGTAGTATTTCATATACGACGAGATGCACAATTGTGCGTAAGAGATGCATGCTCATATAGAGGCTCTTGTTTTAATAATGTTGACTAATATGAGACTAAACTACAACGTCTAAATCCTCTGGAGCCTAAATGTAATTCCACCAAATCTAGGAGTAAAAAATGTGATTTAACAACTCTGGAAGAATAATTAAAATTTAATTTTAATTATCTTAATGTATGCCAATGTATAATTTGCATGGTATTTGGTACACAACCAAAACCTATAGATGTTATATTTTTGGGTATGCATGTAAATTAAAAGAGTAATACTACGTATAGAAATAAATTTTACTAATTAACTCACTTGTACAACTTGATGTAACAGTATATGATTAAATGATTTTGAAGTGAGAGAAAAAATAAATAATCACATGTTACTGTCTTAACTTATAAAAATAAATTAATAATATTTGTTTGTATACATAATTTTATTCAAATTAAAATAGGGTCCACCTATCTTGCCTTTTTTTTACATTCTAGTTATACATTCTTTTCTCATCTCTCTTTCTTTGATTATAACTCAAAGTTTATAATTTTTTAAATGTAAAAATTAAAATAAATTTATTTTATTTTTAGAATAACATGTATTTAAGAGTTGATGAAATGTACTTGAAGATCAAAGACGAGAAGAACATACTTGAATATTTAAAGACTTTAAGAACAAAACTTTAAGTTGATTTCTCAATCTCTCTTAACTTAAGAGACTCGGTATTAGATAAAGTTGTGTAGTAACACATTGATATATATGTTTTAGTTTGCAGGTTACGATTTTATTTTTGTTAAACTTGCCTCACATGTGGATTAAAAATTGGTGAGACATTAATAACAAATCTGAAGCATAATAATAAGTCAAAAATAATCGGTAGCCTTTTAACATGGAGCCTTGGTTAAATCCTTTTTTGTATGATGAATAATAGGATTGGTCTTAAGGGTGAGAACACTATTAATGAATAGCTGAACAGTATGATGAATAAGATGCAATCAACAATCCCTGGAAAACATGTTCGTTTGATAATTCCTCGTAATGTATGATGCATACTATGAGCAAGCGGCACCAAATTGGTTGAGCCCATCTTGCTAGTGGGTTTAGTTTGATGGTATTTAGTGGCATAGATGTTATCGAATTAGAATTGGATGGTCTTGATTGGACCCTCCCACTACGTACTCCATACTAGTAGTGTCATCCGAAGTGATTTCTGAAAAAAAATAAAATGTTAATTTTCCAATTGTTTTATGCATTTTCAGACATTAGTTATGTTTTTATCATGAACTATTCCTGATCACATGATTGTTTGCTGAATGTATCAACGAACTAAAGAAGTTATCCTATTGCAAGTTTATCTCATTTTGCAAAGTGGGCACTGGTCTTTCAGATGTAACCAAATTGAACCCTTATTTTAGGTATTGTTTTTACACTTCGTAAGATGGTGATTAAGGCTTCTGGTGTTCTATGTGAAGACTCTCAATGAGCCGTAATGGATAGCAATCAGAGATTTTAGGTTGAATACGTGGGAAAACATTTTTGGCTTGATGGTTATGCACATATGAAATTGTTGCTTTTGAGAAAAGAACATTTGCTTATACGATTGTTTAACGATGAAATAATATATTTTTCTTATGTACAATTTTTTATATATAAAAAAAAAAAACATATATATTATGATACTATTTAATAATTTTGATATCGTATCATTTTTGTAGTACATATAAAACTAGAAAATTTGAAAAAAAAAATATAATGAAAAAACACAATCATTAATACCGATTATGTTTAGTTGAAAAAATATCGTTATAATAAATATATAAATAGTTGCAAAATGTTAAAATTAAATACCATCAAAATACCATAAAAAACATATTACAGTTAATCATTTTTTTTTTACAAAAAAAAAAGATATATATTTTACGTTTAAATTGATTTAGTTGTTAATATCATTCATTTGCATATAATTTTTTTAGTTGTAAACGACATTAATTGAAATGTAATTTTTTAGTTGCTAATTTTAATTTATGCCTTCTTTTTTTTAATTATTAATAACATTCATTTGTGTTTAGGTTTTATAATTGCAAATACTAGTCATTAATATCTAAACTGAATAATGTTTAAACTAATTCGTAATTAATTAAATTATAATTAAAGACTAAAATACTAATGATTAAAAACAATTTTTAATGACTATTTAAAATTAGTTATGATTATCTTTTTTTTGGCAGTCATTTTGCAACAAACATGCCACTAGTTTTTAATGGACGTTAAATATAATTTTTAACTAATTCAGAATTTTTAATTTACTTAGATGTTAAATGCTAAAATTATTGTGGTCCAAGTTTCTACAAAGTGGAAAAGTGACATTTTTCTGCTTTTTAAAAAAAATTTAAATTTAAAAATTTAAAATAATCATTAATGATGATGACAACTAAAATCATATCGAATATAATTCTAAAAGAAATTATACCAAAATGATATGAATTTAGTCAAAATCATAATGATATAATATGACTTTAATAGTATTATATTATTTTATTGTGATTTTATTGTGATTTTAACTTTTTTAATTATAATTGATACAACTAGAAATTTGGGATCGGTGAAGGTGAGACTTAGAGTTTTGGGTTTTTTCAATTGAAATTGCATTTAAAATAAGAATCATGAGAAAATATTAAAAATATAGTATTTTTAAAATAAATGGGGTTTATATGGTAGAACATTTTTGCAAGGAAAATTTAGAAGTGGGTCTTTGGGAGGTCAGTTGCATCACTCTTAAAGAGATGAGTTTATTTTTATTTTATAATTAACTAATCCAAGGGGGAAAACTATTTAATTACCAAAAAAAAAAGGGGAAAACTATTTTCCACCCAAATTATGTCAAAAGGACAAATTCATACTCTTAAAGTTAAAAAATGGTATTTTCCACCTTTTATCAAAAGCTAATCGAAAATTTTAACAATCAAATAATATTTTTGTCAATTTATAAAATGTGTATATATATATATATATATATATATATATATATTATAAAATAAATGTCATTCACACTCTGAATGACATTATACAATCGTAAAAGTAAAAAAAAAAAAAAAACAAGTGATTTAACACTTGTATGATTTGATCAAACTCTTTCAATTGCGTAAAATTTATTTATCTCTTGTTTGAAGATAAAATTAAGATTTTGTTGGATTAATACTTATGAATGAAAGACGAAACACAATTTTTAGACACATATAGTTCTTTTATATTTTTTTAATACTTTAATAAAGGATTAATTGTAATTAAAATTATAATTGTAGTTAGGTTATAATAAGATAAAAAACGGGGCAATGGCAACATCACTCTTTCTTTAGCTGTGCCACGTTGACTTCAAACTATTGTGAATAAATATAATCAAATTATTAATATCAGAATTCATTTTTTTTTTTAAAGTAATTCCCTTTTTCTTTCAATTTCGCCTACAAAAACTCCCAAAATCAATTGAAATGTTACATTTCCCAAGTAGATTAAAATCGTCGTGAAGTATAAGTATTAAAAGGGCCAAACGACTTATTCCCATGTAAGGTTTCCCTAAATAATTTCTATTCAACAAATTTTAAAAAGCAAATACCCTCCTTTAGCTAAATTCTTTCCAATTTTATTATCATTTGTACTAAAATAGTTAAAATACCCTTTAACAAAAATAATTAATATTAATATTAAAATAATTTTTAATATAAAATAGTATTAACATAATAATAAATTAATAAAATAAAAAATTTTAAAAAACAGTCACCACTATTAATGACGTTGCTAACAATAGTAACTGTCTTTAACTTAACTAAGTGGTCATTCGATTAGCACTAGATTTGGTCTCTTTAACGGTAGAGACAAACTATTACAATGGTTTTTTTTTTTAATATGTGTGAATGTTTAGTTTTTTTTTTTAAATTTTGAGTGGAAATTTGTCATTCAAGGAAATCTTGGGTGGGATAAGGGATTTGGCCTATTAAAAGTTCAAAAGATTACTTTCGTTTTATTTTTGAAGAACTCCAAAATTAAATGTTAGCCAAATTTGTAACAATTACTAAAACGATTATAAATGTTCTCAAACATATGAAAATATATGACAGAAATTGTAATAAATATCTTAACTAAAAGCATAGTAAATAAGTAATAATATATTAATAATTTTAAGTTTAATTAATTTATTATTCGAAATTCTCCATTTACTGTCACAAATTAATGTATAAGTTTTTAATTTAATTTAACAACCACGTAATACTACATTAATTGTAGCAATAACAAAATTGTTAACAGATAACATAAAATATTATAAGAATAGTATCTTACATTTATAAAAAATAAAATAAAATATCCAATTTTGATCTATGTCATTTAAATTATAATAAAAATTATTTTGCACTTTTAATGTTTTTTTAATCAAATTGAGATTTAATCAAACAATTACTAATTTTAGTAAATAATTACATCATTTCATACCGTTTGTATGATGGTAAAAATAATTCGTATAAGTAGGGAAATTAATTAAAAAATCTATTATATATTTTATTAAAATATGTGATAAGTAGTCGTGATATGACTAGAGTGATGGACACAAATTTATGATTAATAATATGTGTTGTTACTTATCATGTCCATTAAATTTTTTTCATTTTTTCTTATTATTTCTTTTATAAAGTACATTAACATTGAATTGGAATTTTAATTATATTCATATGATTCGTGGAAAAATTAATATTAAAATAAAATTTTGATTATATTCATACAATTTATTAAAAAAAAAAAGGTATTATAATATAACAGCATTACAATTAAATTTTTTAATAGATAAATAAGTTAGTAAAAATTATTAGATGTAATATTATTTAAAAATAACGCGTAATTTCGGCCATGCAGCCACAATCACACTGCAAATAATGCTGAGGATGCAACTACTAGATATAAAGCTTATTCTTAAACCTCAGCTGACGACAGCCATATCAGAATTTGTTCCGGTACCAGAAAATGCCTTTTGAAGGAGAATCCTCGTCGGGCTCAACATATATGCACTCTCTAGCCTCCCTCCAAATAGCCTTGTAAAATGGTGTATCATCAAATTGGTAATACTCACCCAATATGGGCTTGATTGCTTTGGTTGCCTCCATTGCATGGTAATGTGGCATGGTGGAAAAGAGATGATGAGCTACATGTGTATCTGTGATGTTATGGAAAACCTTGTTCAACACGCCATAGTCTCTGTCCACAGTCGACAGAGCCCCTCTCAGCCAGTCCCATTCCAACGAGTCATAATGTGGCAGCGCCAGGTGCGTGTGCTGCAAGTATGTGAGTAAGACGAGGAAGCAATTGGCGACAAGTAATGGAACTCCGTAGATGCATACAAGCCAAGCCACTCCTTTCGCCATCGCGACAAGGTAGATAACATATATTGCAGCGAGGATGCCAGCATCAGAAATGATAATTTGAATCCTCTCGCGCTCTGAGTATATGGGACTGTAGGGATCATAATGGCACGCAAAACGATCATAGGGCCTGCCTGACGCATTGAAAGTTAAGTACAAAGGCCAGCCGAGAGTGAGTATGACTAAAAGGGTGAGAGCTCTCCCCGGAGGGTTGTTCAAGTATTTGGAAAACCATGCAGTTTTAGATTTGGTTTTCGGGACGTATGCTTCGTCGCGCTCGAGAGAACCAGTGTTTGAGTGGTGGCGGCGGTGACTGTATTTCCACGAGAAGTAGGGGAGTAAAAGGGCCGAGTGGAGGATCAGGCCAACAGTGTCATCAACCCATTGGTAGTCACTAAAGGCATGGTGACCACACTCATGGGCTATAACCCAGACGCCAGTGAGAACACTGCCTTGTAAAATCCAGTAAACAGGCCACACAAAGTAGCTAAGCGGATAAGGGAGGAGAGGGAAATACTTGGAGGCAATGAAGTAAAAGACATATACCAAGGTAAGGTCATAAACAACATAGGAGAATGACCGGACAAGCGAGCGCTGGAAGCAGTGAGGCGGAATGGCTTTCTTGAGTTGGCTAAGAGTGAAGAGAGGCTTCGTAGACGGTGCACGCCGGACAGAGCTTTCCTTCCCTGCCTGCTTACTGTCGGCCACACTCATCCGGTCACCGGCTTCCATTCTTGCGTACCTGAATTTCAAATGTAGGCTCACGTTAGCTAAATTTCCTGTTAAATTTGCTAGAAACAACAGCCAATATTTAGTACATTAAAAAGGGCAAATTAAAGCAAAACTTAATGATATACAGCAGGCAACCCAGGAGGAGTAATAGATCATAGAATCGGTAAATTTTTATGACGGACAAGTTCATAATCGTAAGGGTCCACTCTAAATTATTAATGCATGCTGTGAGGTCAGAAAATGTCAAGAAAAATAAGTGTAAATACATTCATATCCAACCTCAACTCCGCCCATATTTAATCATAACAGTATGGTCTGATAATAGGCCTACGAGCAGTTCGACCTAAACAAATAAAAACAAAAAGATTTCCCATCGAAGATGGGTGGTTGAGTTTTCAGAAAAAAAATGTGTGAACAAAATAGATTGTCACGTGAATGTGAACGTCGAGCACAATGTCTCCAAATTTACATTCCCATATGCTATGGAAATGAAAGTGGTTGAAAATATAACTATAATTAAGATGGCACTTATCAGAAACTTAAACAGATATATTTTGCCCACACCCAACAAGTTGCCTGTCATTTCATAAACCTCATTCATATACAGATTATATTAGTTCTGATATCCCAGTACAAGATTATTCGACTTTGAACTGTCTTTCTGTGAGAATTTAGTTCAATTCCCCGAGGCATACACTGTCAAAGAATGCTTAATATTTTAAAGATACTAAAAAATCATGCGTATTGGAAACATAATTCTATTTTCTTCGGAAGCTCAAAAGCAAATCTAACAGGATATTCTGTCAAACTCAATGTTATTAGAAGTTAATCAAGAAATAGCTTTTTCTAAAAACAGAAATATATTTTATAATAGAAGAAAAAAAAAGGAAAAAAATGCAAGAATTAATAGAGCGTGAATAAGCAGTCAATCAGTTAATTACAAATTATATATGTCCAGAGAAGATATAGTAATAAAAAAATTAGCTTTAAAAAAAATAAATAAATATAGCAATCAAAATAAGTTACATAATAATAATAAAAAAACGACGTTAATGCCAAGGAAAATGATGGGGAAAGCATAGATAAAATAAATAAATAAATAAACAGAAACTGCAGATAATCAGGGAAATATCTTGAGCGCCTGAAATAACTGACTTCTTCTCCAGTATTGTCTCACAAGCCAAAGACGTCCTCATTGTAACCAAAACCACAAACATCATTATCCTCTTCATTGTTTGATGATTTGACTCTATTAAAAGAAAAAGAAGATAAACACCAACCTGACAAGCCATTTTAGATATCAATCTATCGAACCTAATTCAGTTTAAATTTAGCGAGTTGTGGGATTCATAAGTGATGATACATCGTTATTTATCTGATATGTCTTTTTTTTTTTTTTTTATGAACTGAAAACTTTTTAATCTGTTCATAAATCTGATTTTTAATCTCAAAGAATTCTACTTAAATAATGTAAAAAGATTCAAGGAAAATACTAAGTCTTATAAATGGAAATTTTCATATGGGTATTTTGAAAATTCTGTTCGTGAAAATTTTCACCCAGAAACAGAGAAGCATGGAAAGAGAACACACATTGCACTAAAAAAACACAAAAAATGAGATAAAATTATAAAATAAGAGCTGCATGGATATGCTTCTATCTAGGCATGCATTAAGAAGCACCTAATGCAATAGGTGACTTTTCTGGAAGCACTGCAGGAAGGAGAGAATGGCTTCTCTCTCTCTCGCCTTTTTTTCGTTGTGTTTAATTTCTTCTTTCTTTTCAGTTGGCTGGTGGTCTTCACGAATGGCTTCTGTATTTAAGCACGCAAGTGACGGTTGGTTGGTAGCATCTGCATAGTGGTGGACATGTGGAGGGCTTTCATTGGGAGAATTCCACGAGTACGAGATGAGGATTATCATCCGATTGACCATTAATAAAGGTAAAGAACGGTCTAGATTTTGCTTGCATTGTGAAGTTTGTAGTTGATAAGAATTCTGTTCTTTTAATGCCACGTATGTAGACTAGCACCATTCATAATATGATTCTCAATTTAAATTAATTAAAAAAAACAATACTCATTTTTATTATGCATAACATCACTCTTTAATAAATTTTTTATATATATATATAAACACCAAATTTGGCCTCATGGGTTAGGTGAAACAATAAATTCTCATTTTTTTCTTTTAATTTTCAAAAAGTTCAATTTCTCACATAGCATCTAATTATGTTAGTATTTCTATTATTTAGAGGACCTAAAATGTCATTTTAATAGTAACTAAAAACAACATTGCAAAAATAATTTAGTATATTGAAAAATGTAAAAGTATTAATAAAGATGATAAGATGAAAAGAATAGTAACAAAGATGATCGACGAAGAATACTGGTTGATAATGATGGTGGCGATGATTAAGAAAAGGATGGTTAACAATAATGTTATTAGTGAAAATAACAAAAAGAGAAAAATAATAATCGGTGTTGATAATGAAGAAAATAAAAGGAGAAATATATAATTAACAATAATATTATTGGTAAAAATAATGAAAGGTGAAAAGAATGACTAACAATTGGTGATAAATTAAATCACGTCAAGGGAAAGAGAATGATGAGTAATAGTATTGTTAGTAAAGATGAAGGGAGTAGGAAGAAGATGGTTGGTGATTGGTTGGCGATAAAGAAATTAAAATAACTGGAGAAGAGAGAATAAAAAAAAGAAAATAAATTATTTTTTAGAAAAATTAATTATAATTATTAAAATATATTGGTAAATTAAATATTATTTGAGGTTAAATTAGTCAAGTAAAATCTCATTTTGATAGGTGTATTTTTATAGTTTAAAACAATTAAAGAGATAATTGAAATTTGTATCAAATGTTGAGGGGTGGCATTTTGTCATTATATTCACGCACGATGAAATAATAATTTATACTAAAACTAAGATTGGATTTAAGCTGAACTGCTTTGAAGTTAGGTACGTTTGGATTCAAATTTGAGTTTGAGAGTTCAATTCAGATTTGTACTTATTGAATTTTTATATAATAAAGTTTGAGTTTAGATTTGAATTCAGTTTATATTTGGTTAATTATTGTAGGAGAAATTTTTATTTACTTATTTATTTAATTATAATAAATATATTTGTTATGGTTTATTATATTAATAAACACGAGCAAATATATTTATTACGATGTGTTGAAAACGTAAATATATTTATTATTACCTATTATAAATGTAAATATACTTATTATAATTTGTTGAAAATACAAATATATTTATTATAATTTATTGAAAACAAAAATGTATTTATTTTGATTTTTTGGAAATATAAATATATTTATTATTTGTTAGAAACACGTGTGTGTGTGTGTGTATTATGACTTATCAACAATCTAAATATATTTATTATGACTTATTAGAAATCTAAATATATTTATTATAACTTATTGAAAACGTAAATGTATTTATAATTTATTTAAAAATTTTAATTAAAAAACTTTAATTTGAGTTTGTGAACATATTCGAGCTTGGTTTGTATAGTTCGAGTTTAAGTTTGTGTTTAAAAAATTTTAGTACTATAATTTAGGTGATTTGGGTTTAAATAATTTGTTTCGAGCTTGTTCTAATCAAATTTAAAAACAAATTTGAACATGTTTAATTTGAATCCAATCTTAACTAAAATCATATGTAATTTATTAACAAAAGTAGATAATAGATTAAAAAAATTAAACTTTTTAAATTTAAATTGTGAGAACTCATTATTTTAACAAACTTTGGATGGTAAACAGTCATTTGACCCTAAATAAAATTCAGTCTCATCGACATCTTTTGTAAAATTTTAAGAAGATTGTAATAGAGAATTATATTTTATATTATAAAATCGCTTAAATTGTAAATTTATAGAAAATAGTATATTAACCTATCTTGATTGTTTAAAATAAATTTTACCTTATTATTCTTAAACTTTCATGTAAAATGTAAGCAAAATATTAGGATATGTTGTAATCTGGTTTTTCTTTCCTGATATTAAAAATAATTTAAAAATAATAAAATTATATATACTAATAATTAGTGTTAGTTTGCGTTTAATGATTACATATTAACGTGTGCGGTGTTTGTAAATCATGTGTGGTGGCTTCGAAATGCATGTGGAGACTTAAACACCATGAATCCGCCCTCAATCACTAATTCGTTTGCTTTAAGATTGCACACTTGTTATGACATGATTCCAAATGCAAATATCACTAAACTTATCACATGTTGGTCACTTTTAGATGAAAATTTACAAACGAAATTTCAAACCTATGTACAATATAAATTTGCACTAAATAGTTATCTCAAGACTATAATATATTCAACATGAAAGGCAATAATTTAAACACTATTTTTGGCCATTTCTTCGTAAAATGTGTTAAAAATTGTCGAAAAATATTGATAATAACAGAATCAGCTCCACACACATACATTGCCCTATATATATGAAAATAGACCATTACGTATGACAATTGCTTGTGATTTGCTTTCCAAATCATGTCCCAATCGAGTACGTGTGTCGCGAGTGATTGGGTAAACATGAAAAAAGGGCCAATTTCGTTTTATGTGTAAAAGCAATGCCAATTTGGTTTGAAAAGTAAAAAAAAAAAAAAAAGAGCCAATAAAATTATTTTTTTAAAAATAATACCCTATTTGATTTTAGTTTGGTTATCAATTTGTGTTTTATTTTATTTTCTTTAATAAAATCAATCACCAAAATTAAATTAAATAATCTTTAGTTTCAAGTTCGAATTTGCAAATAATAAATTATTAATTTGTATATAATTCTAACCAAACATATTAATTTCATCATGTTTAAAATGGTCGATGAATAGTGATAATCATAGCCGATCGGACAACTACCCAATGAAATGTCTTACATAGCACAAACTTTCTTAAATTACTAAAATAACCCTATAGGATGCTATTTTGCTCCAGCACATAAAATGGAAGTTACCATGCAGAAACACGTGCTGAAGCTTTTTTTGTAAAACGATACAATTACGAACATATACTTTTGAGTATTTACTTATATATTTAAATATTATATTATGATTAAATAATTTTAAATTAAAAATAAATTAATATGATAATCTAAATATATAAATTAATAGTAAAAAATATAAATACATAATATTAATCTTTATAAAAATAGGGGATTGAAACTATGAAGAGTTCACGTGAGTGTGACTGACAAGTATTGGTTTGAGGGCCAGTTTGGAATACCCCTTTTTCATGAGAGGGAATATTTTGTAATAACAATTTTAAAATATTTTTTGACAAGTCTTTTTTGTGTTTTATTTGAATCCTAGATTGAATCAATTTCATGGTATGATTGAACACTTTTTGTTTTTTTTTTTACACCCAACATGGCTAGATAGATCATAAAACCTGACCTGTTTACTCTACTTAAATGTTTTTTTTATAATAAATGTAATATGAAATAACAAATATGAAATATTATAGATTTAAAAAACTACATCTAATTGGAAGCATAACCAAACCTACAATTTATCTTCAACAAGGAATTCATTTTAACTGACAAACAACTTTGCTTTCTCAAAATGGGATGCAAAACAAAAAGAAAATGCAAGATGAACATAGAAATTTTTGAAAGAAAAGGAAGAAAGAATAGACAAAGGCATATCCAAAAAAGATATAAGAAGTTAAATGGAAGCGGAAGAAAATTAGAGGAAGAGTAGGAGAAAAGTATTTGCGATAATACTACTACTTTTAAACTAAAACTACTTAAAATAGAGATTTTAATAGAGTTGGAGTTGATTATGAAGGACAAAACACTTATATTATTTTTCTTAGATATGAAGAAAGAGAAAGAACTCTGGGAGAAAATTTTTCAAAATTTTAGAAAGAACGAAAAGAGATAGATAAGAACAACACAATCAAAACAAAATTCTTACATAGATACCATCAATAACAGTCAAGACAAAAGTTTTTTACACTTTTATATATAAATCTGGAGTTATTCTTTTGTAATAATCAAATGGTTGACAAATTGAAAAGTTAACTTTAAAACCCTTTTCAAAACTGTTTTGTGGAATTTGGAGAAATTTACTGCTTAATAGAGTTCTTCTCATCACTGCAGGATGGAAGGTTTGTCCACGACTTTGGATGATTAATAGACAAGAGGTATATTTGTTCATTATTATTGTAATCCCTTCATGATCATTTGGACAGACTTGAATGAAATAATGCTTCTTAGAAAGATATTCCACGATTAGGGATACGGTATAAACACCAATAGTTAAAGTGTTTTGGCAATAGCCTTAAAAGCATTCTTTCATATGCAAATCTTTGGTGGTTTCAACGTGAACATGAAACCAATTAACTAAAAATTTACAGTACGGTATTAAGTTAAAAGTGTGAGGCAGTGTAAGATTATAAGAACGATAGAAGTTGAGGGAGGGCAAGTTAAGCTTGGTTTCAAGTTGAAGCACCAAAATGAGGTAACCTTGAAATAATGAGTAGCAAGATCAAACGATATTGTGGTTGGAATTTAACATTTGGGTACTTGAATTGTGTGGCTAATATAACCCTTTGTTTGGATGGCTTTGTGGAAATTCTTGTTTGTTGTATATGGTTAAAAGAGATAAATTTCTTTGTTAAATCCAAATTATAGTTTAAAATCTCATTAAAGTAGTTGTTAGCTTTTTAGTTAATTTTATCAAGTAGATATCATTTGTTTATAACTATAGTTCACGTCAAAATCTTGAAATTATTCTAGCTTTAAGCTATTCTTATAATTGTCGAGCAAATGAGAAATATTTACATAATCAAATACTCTATACAACTATCTTTTTATTATGTGTTGATGAATGCTTCTTGTTTTTAGGGTTGGGTTTTGTCATTTAGCCTTACTGAATAGATAAATAAATGAAACGAGTATTGACGGACAGTGAATATATCTATTATGGCAAGTTGCTTTATAGAAACTCCACGCTTTGTAGACAAAATATTATTCACCACCATAACTTTGTTCCGGTTTTGTTTGTATATGTCAAACTTTGCCTTAGAAATGATAAGGTTCTGAACTCGGACATTAACACTTGGTATTTGGCTAGATTTAAGAAGACCATTATATTTTGATGTGGATTATTATTAGATTATTAGTTTGTTATTACTTGTCTTGCCTAATTCAATTTCATTTACATGAATGCCATTTATTATTTAAATGTAGACTCAAACTGATATAGCGTAAAAAAAGATAAAATATGAGAATATGTTGAGGAGTATAATGGAATAAATGAAAATGTAAAATTTGATAGTCTTTAGTGGTGAGGCTTCAAGAATTAAATCACACTTGATGAAAATTTCTAGTCGTGATGTTGAGATTTTATGTCAGCAAAGAAAACTAAATCCAAAACTCTTCACATGTCAATAAGATGCTTCATGATCATCTCCAAATGGATTTTTGGTAGTCAACTTATGAACTTGTGTGCATGAAAAGAATGATTGCATTAATAATTCCTCATTTGGTTAGGGTGGCTTATGCAACCTAAGTTCAATTGTCATGTGCTTTATGCACCTAGTAGAAATAATTGAAAATGAGACATTTGAGATGTTAAAATAAGAAATGTCATATTTTCATGAGATATATAAAATGTTAATAAGATGAGAATAGGTATCAGTGAGACACTAAAAAATTTGTGAATAAGACATTTGGGATGTCAAAGTTCATTGATGATGGACATTTGTAAGATGTCGAAGAATATCAAATAAAAAATGAAAGTGTAATGTCATTAAGAGAAACGATGAATAGGAAATGCTAAACCCTTAAAATACTCTTTGATCTCTCAAACTCTATGTGTGTGTGTTTTGTTCTCCGTCAAAAGTAATCCTCCTCCTCAACTTTTCACAGACATAATCCTTTATATAAAAACACTCTAACATAGCTCATGACTATGCATGACCTTGTACAGTCGTTGTAGTACCTTATCCAAAATCGTATCCCATAATCGTTAAGAATATGACTGATTCAAATATGCACATCATGTACAATCGTATAACCTCTTATGCATAATCATACACAAGAAAATTTTGAATCTCTCTTCTTGTTGCATGCATAAGTACTTTCCTCGTACATGGTTGTACATTGGCGTACACTTAAGCAAATTTCACACTTCTTATACAAGAGAAAACCACAATGCCCTTGAAACATATGTGGGTATGCATCCTCCATATGCACGATCATACAATCAATATCACTAATAAATAAATAAACAAATAAAGCATAAAAAATAACTAAAATAACGAGAATACCCTTAAATAATATTTGTTTTTGTTACATTGATCTAGTTCAATTAGGAATGTTAAGTATGTAATTGTTATTAAATAAATTTCCTTAACTAGATAATTTAATCAAATTAAATTATTCAAGTTTTTGATCAATATAATTATTAATTTAAGAGTGCAACATTGTCAATATAGCGAAGTTTGACAATGTAAACAAATTTGATATCCTTCTTTTTTGAGATAAACGATTACTATACCAGATATATTGGAACTTGTTATTGAACATTTACATGTGTCCCATAGGTAGCCACTAAAAGTTCTCCTAGATAATATATGTTGATGATGTAATATTCTGGTTAATTTGAACTATTTAGAATCATTTAAGAAATTCAGAGATTTTTTTGAAATATGCACTAAATATATATTAAATAGTTTAATATTTTAGCGGAGAAAACTTGAATGAATGTCATACTAAGTTCAATATAATAACAGACTAAACCATAACAAGACTAGTGGAGGCTGACTTGCATAAATTTCATATAGATTTTTGGACTAAACTAAAAATGTCCAAAATCCACATACTAAAAAAAGAAATCAAAGTTACTATTATATACAGTATTGCATTTTCGGTCAAAATTGTATTTCTCTCGATTTTTGTGCTTTGGGCAAGAGCTTCTCCTCCAATCCGTTGCATTTTGTGTTTTAAACTGGTTCCAAACCACAAAAATTGTAAATGTTCATGCATATATAACTTTTGGAAGAGTCTTTGAAGCACGAAAGTCTACTCGTTTTGTCTACGAAGCTTCAAAGATTATTGACAAGTCTTAGTTATATTATATTTTTAGATGGCCTTGGGTGAATATAGAGTAAACCGAAGATACAAGCAGCTCTTATTTGTTTAGACACTCATAGATTCCAACCCTTTTAAAACTTTACCTTAAACGAAAATAATTATAATTAACATTTTTCCTCTACTTTAAAGGGTTTAATGATGACGAATAATAAATAATTGAGAAAAACAATAAACATAATTTTAAAAGACTCTTTAGAACTTAATGTGAGGATTGATTTGTTGGATATGATCGGATATGCTCGGATTTTTAAGGAACATTTGTCAACAAATTTATTAATTTTTATGTTTTTATAAATGATTTAAGAATTATGGCTCATGATGCATAATCACATATGTACAATAAGAGGAGAACAATGATTTTATCAATAAATTACTGACGAATGGCTGAGATGAAAACACAACTATGAGTCGGTTGAATGACGAGTTAAACGATGTCTGAGATGATGACTGAAACCATAAAGACTAGGAGATGATCGACTTATGACAATGATCGACGTCGATAGGAAGAAGATGAAACTAACAGAGAAAAAGAGAACAGGACATGGAGTTCAGAGTTTAGCTACGATCGACAGAAGAAGATGAAAGTACAAAAAGGAGGATGTGGATGTGGAAGGAGAGACTGCCGAGACGAAGTGAATATGAAGAGGCGTGGAGATTGACTTTTGCAATTGCTATCAGGGATTAGGGTATAAATTAACCAATTAGTTAATTAATTATTATATTTTAAAATAGGAAAATCAATTTAAAAAATCAAATCTAAAAAATAAAATATAATTTTTTTTTGGTGTATACAAAAGCACTACAAATTTCATGCATGTTTAAGAATGCATGATGCACATAAAATTTAAAATCGTCAATTTTTTATATTCCTGTATATGGACAGACACATGTTATACATTGTAAGGTATGCATGAAATTCAAAATTATTGACTTTTTACACTCTCACACATGGACAAGTACCCATCATATGTGGATCGTGCGTATAGAGAAAATGAAAAATTTGCCCCTCACTTATACAAGCTACAGCCTTCACATGCAATTTGTGCAAAGACAGTAGAAAAAAAAAAAAAAATCCCCAAATGGAAAATGATTTTCATTGCCAAAATTTAGATTTTTGGTGATTTTTTACGAAATTCATTATTAAAAATAAATATTAAGGTTAATACATTGATTTTAAGTTCGAGATTTACTTGAATATTGTGTCCTCAACCCCTTACTGTATTAAAAAATTGTAAACCTCTCCACCCTAAACCCAAAAAACTAGTTTTTTAGCATGTTAACATTTTAATCTAGCCCCTCATCTGCGTGACCACCAATATTGCAATGGATCATATAGTATTTCGTGAGTAATTGATTATCAGCTATGAAATGACCCTATCCCCTATGAACAAGTTTCCTTCCATAATTTGGATTTCCTTCCATAATTTGGATTGCATATATTATCAAATTTGATGCTTATTACTGAAATTTGGTACAAATTTTTAATCAAATCTCCTACCATTTTTAAGCCCAAATCGTACAAAATATCCAAGTTTCTTATATTATAATGTGCTAAATGTCAAATATAATTATCTACACATTTTTTTTGACCTCTTTAGTTGACAAATATTGTCAGAAATTATCAACGGTATCGAAAGTTGTTGATAAACACAAATATAATCTCTATCATGATTTCCAATGGATATGTATAGCAAATACGAATGTAGTTTTTTGAAAATCAATGATTTGATGAGTATGTGTATATGTATTTCATGTGTTGTGTGTGATTGGGTATGCCTAAAATTCAGAATACTTTGATGAAAATAAAAAAAAAATCAATATTATTGTATTTTATATTCAAAATTTGATTAATCAAAATAATTTCTCATATATATATATATATATATATATTTAACCTGTAGTTTAAATTTTGGTTGAAAATTGTTCAAACTACAATCCAAACTATAAATGATTTTTTTTTTCAATTTATCAATCTAAACATAATTGTTTTACAAATCGAACCAAACCATAATTTTATATGGTTTAATCCAAATTTAAAGTTTGAATCGAATTATGTACACCCTTAAACCTAATAGTCTACTTATAAATTGTGTACATAGAAAAGAAAACTCAATTTGAGATTCCTCACATGTCAACGAGATATATCATGCATGTACACATTCGTAGTAAGGATCATCTGTGGATGGATTTTCAGGTAGTCAATTTATGAATTTGTGTGCATGAGAAAGGGTGATTGCATTAGTGATTCCTCGTTTGGTTAGGGTGTTGAAGCTTATTCAACCTAAGTTTAACTGCCATGTGCTATATGCACCTAGTAAAAGTGATTAAAAATGAGACATCTAACATGTTAAAATAAGAAATGACATGCTTTCACGAGATATAAGAGATGTTAATAAGATGAGAATGAGTATCAATGAGGTACTAAAAAGATTTGTGAATAAGACATTTGGGATGTCAAAATTCATTGATGATGGACATTTGTGAGATGTCAAAGAAAAGTAAGTTAAAAATGAAAGTGCTATGTCATGAAGAGAAATGATGAATAAGAAATTCTAAACCCTTAAAATACTGCTTGATCTCTCAAACTCTATGTGTATGTGTTTTGTTCTCTATCAAAAGTAATCCTTCTCAACTTCTCACACATATAATCCTTTATATAAAAACAATATTACATAACTCATGATTGTGCATGACCTTTGCACAGTTGTTATAGCCATTACCTTATCCAAAATTGTACCCCATTATCATCAAGAACAAGACCAATTCAAATATGCACCTCATATACAATTGTATAACCTCCCATGCATAGTCATACACAAACAAAATTTGAATCTCTGATCTTGTTGCATGAATAAGCTTGCACTTTCTTTATACACTGTCATAGATCAACCTACACTTAAAAAAATTTCACACTTCTACTCATACAAGAAAAAACCATAGCACTTTTAAAACAAATATAGGTATGTATCCTCAAGATGTATGGTCATACAATAATTAGAAATAACTAAAATAACAAGAATACCCTTGGGAAGAACCTATGATAATTACATTGACCTAGTTCAATAATGAGTGCGCTAGGACAACAAATATGTAACTGTCATTAAATGGATTGACATTAATTAAATATTTAATCTAATTAAATTTTTAAAGTTTCTAATAAATATAGTATTTAATTTAAGAGTACAACATTGTCAATATAGTGAAGTCGAACAATGTTAATAAATTTGATATCTTATTTTTATGAGATAAACGGGTACAATACCAAGTATATTGGAACTTGGTTATTAAGCATTTACATATGAGTCTCCTAGGTAGCGAATAAAAGTTATTCTAGATAATATACATTGATAATGTAATATTCTAGTTAATTTGAGCTATTTAGAATAGTTTAAGAAATTAAATTAGGCAAGTCACAACAAATGTGAAAGATTGATTTGTTAGATATGATCGGATTTTAGATGAAAATGATATAACTTTACCTTAAATAAAAATAATCATAACTAATATTTTTTTCCTATTTTAAAGAATTAAAAACACTTTAATAATGACGAACAATAAATAATGGAGATGAATAATGAACACAACTTTAAAATACACTCTAAAACTTTAATGTGGAAGATTGATTTGTTAGATATGATCAGATTTTAGACAAAAATAATCTAACTTTACCTTAAATGAAAATAATCATAACTAATATTTTTCTCTTGTTTTACAAGATTAAAAACACTTTAATGATAATGAACAATAAATATTAGAAAAGAACAATGAACACACTTTAAAATACATTCTAAAATTTTAATGTAGAAGATTGATATATTAGATATCATCGAATTCTAGGCGAAATTAATATAACTTCACCTTAAATGAAAATAATTATAACAAACATGTTTATTTTGTTTTGAAAAATCAAAAACATTTTAATGATGATAAACAATAACAGAGAAAAACAATAAACACAACATTAACATGCATTCTAGAACTTTAATGTGGAAGATTGATTTATTGACTATGATTGGATTTTAGACGAAAATAGCATCATCAAATTTGAGATCCATTATTTAAAATGGGAAAGAATTACTAAAAATTTAGTTTTGACTATTGTATAGGTATAAAGGTAGGAGGTGAAACTATTTTTGCATAAACCTTCTAAAATTTAGTTATTTTAATCAATATCCTATTATTTTTGGTAAATTATATTATTAACACTTTGCGATTATATATAACCAAATTATCTATATTTTTGATAAACTTTTATTTAGTGATATTTAAAATGTATCTAATTTGCCTGAAAGGAAAATTTATAGACTAATAGGCTTCAGACATGTGTTGAATTCACTTAACCCCTATGACGTTTCTAGAAATTAGGGTACAAATTCACTTGCCATTTATTCTTAAAAACATATTATCATCTTTGCCATTCATGGAAAAAAAATTAATATCATAGCCTTAAAATTTACAAGAACATGACAAATTATTGTTATAAAGTTTCCAAACCTAAAAATGTTTCATTTTAAGCAAGTATTATGAGCCTTCTTCACGTAAATATGTATCCTTTTTTTATTTGAAAAAAGTTGAGTTTAATTGAAAACTTAGATTTTATAAATATTTATCTGATTAGATGTTCGATCCAAATTAATTTAATTTTTGATCTCCCCTTGTCTTAATGTAAGATACATGAAATAATAAAGGTTTTTTTCTCCTAATTATTTTTGATAAATTGTGTAAATGAAATAATATTTCTCATAAAAATTTACAATTGGTACGAAACATTGTCTTAAATTCAAAACCTTCCATATAAAGAATCTCTTCGCTCTCGGAGCACTATAAATTGAGCCTCTCACTGCAATTCATTTCATCCCTTCATTACAAGAAATAGTTGTAAGTCTTTTAATTTCTCTCTCGTTAATTTCCTCTTCTTCCTCTCTATTTTTATCTTTATTGAATATTTTTTACTAATTATTTTTCATTCTCAAGGAGTCATTTGTCTTTCAAAGCTAGACTCCGGTATCGGAGTCCATATGCAATACTGAACTACATAAAGTGATATGGATGAAATTAAGCTTTTAAAAATGACATTAAAGTGAGAAATTAAATGGGGTGCATTCATTTTTTATTTTATATTGCCTCGATAATCAAGCAAAATCGATTTCTCATTCTTAAAGAAGTCATGTGTTTCTCAAAGTTATGCTACAATATGGTACTAAACCGATATCGATATGATTTGGTTTTAAAATGACTTCTATATATGAGAGATGCCATTATTGAAATTTCTCAGCATGAAAGATATAAACAAATTTTATTCTTTTTCTGTGTTGCTGAATCTTTTAAAGAAGTCTCATTTTTTTAGTTTTAATTAACATATATTATATTTATAATTTTCCCTTTTTAGATCTAAGTAACTTTAAAATACTTCAATTTTTCTTGTGATATCCTACGTGTGAAGCCCATCTTTTTTATTTTAAATACGAACTTCAATTAGTTAGTTGATTCTAACAAATATTATATGAAAATATTTTTTAGTTTTTTATATATTAATAATTCTTCTGAAAATTTTGTCTTTTATGAGATCTGATTCTTAAAATATACAGAAGATAATACAAAAAACACAGATTAATATAATATATTGCATCAATATGTTTTTTGATAATTTTTTAACGGGCTTCGATGGGTTAAAAAATGTCCAAACAATGAAATAAATCAGATCTTCAGATGTATGATTAGATCAAATATAGTGGCAGTATAATTTTCTGGGCATCCAAACACCCTTATTTTTGAAACCTTATCACAGAAAAAATGTTGTTTAAATCGTTATAATTTGTAAGAAATGTGTCAGTCTTCCAGGTCATTTAATTTTGTTTTTATATGTTCATTACTGCTTCGGTTTCATGCATTTCATGCATGCCTAAATTATCATCTCTCTCTTTTTGCTTTATTTATATTATTATTTTATAACTTTGGATGTATATTAATATTGATATTTGGTATTAACACTGCATGTGTCACTGTTTTGTTGATTTCTCTGTATAAAAGAAACACATCGAGATCTCGCAGTTCGATCACCATCGATCATGGATTCTCAGCGGTTCAATCAGCAAATGAACGATCAAGATCTCCCCTACAACAATGATGGAAACACAGTTGATCTCAATCTGAGATTAGGGTTACCAAATAATAGTAATTCTGAAAAAAATAAACAAATCCAATTTGATTTCGCACCTTTGGCACCAATTCTCCTCACTCAGCCTCCTCTTCAGGTACAAAATTCAAATTCAAAATGTATTTTTGTGAAAATACTATTTAATGTTTTTAACTTTATTATTTTGGTTCTTTCTTTTGTTTAAAGCTATGGTACCTGAATAATTAATATTATCATTATTTTTTCAGCAAAGGTGGTAATGCCAGATAAATCTATTGGTCTAAAAATATGTATGCCAGATCAATGGCTTCCCGTGTGACTAAAAAAATCTTAAATTTAATTTTTTTTTTTCTGAAAAAATATTTAATGTTTTAAATTTATTATTTTGGTTGTTTATTTGGCAATGCCAGATAGATCTGATAATGTGTGTATGTGATAAATGGCTTTCGGAGTGATTAAAAAATTTTTTATTTAGAATTTAATTATTTTATTTTGTGAAAATAAAATTTAATATTTAACATTATGGAACATTAATAATTAATGTTCTCGTTATCTTTAAACAAATTTGGTAAAGACAGAAATCATCTAACATATAATTTATTGTTTGATAACACAGGGCAAAATTCAAAACGGAATTGCCGATTCAAATAATATCATTGGTGGTCAAAGCTTAAACGCAGATAATTTTGCATGGCGATCGGAGCTGGAAAGCCAATTCCATGCACAATTTATTCGGCCAAATGGGTATGGATTTGCCCAATTTTCAGCTGCAGCTTCTCCTCCGTCAATGCACCAGCCCCCGCCGCGGCTAACAACATTTTCGACGTACCCAAACCCTTATTATTACAATAACTTCACTGTCAACCCCAACCCTACTTAACCATATTGTTATGCTTCCATCACCACCTTCAACCATGACCGATTACACGCTCCTTGACGTCCCAGCAAGGCGAGCCATTGCTAATGAGCTTGGAAGCTCTTCGAGCTCTCGAAGGTATTGCTCACGACGACAACAGTGAGTTGGAAACTATAATGAGTCATATAAACGTTGCACTAACTACAATTGCAACACAAATGACACTCCAATGTGGCGTAAAGGTCCCCTTGGTCCTAAGGTATGTAATTAAGAATATTCAAATCATTTTTAAATTTATAACTATTATTGTTGGATTATTATGTTATTAATTAATTCTCCCTTCTTTACTGTTAATTAGACGTTGTGTAATGCTTGCGGGATCAAGTATAGAAAAGACGAGGAGAGAAGGGAAGGCTAAAGAAACCGCAAGTAGTCCAGACTCAAATAAGGAATTTGGTTGAATTTTATATTTTTTTAATTTTTATGAAATTAAAAAAAACAATGTACTTATTTTATTTATAAAAAAAAAAAGTGTTGAATGTGCTATTAATTACAATGTCTTAATCCACTCTTAAGGGTGATTTTGCAATGTAAATCCAAATCATAATAGGTTTTTTTTTTCCTTATTAAAATCTCGGACAAGTTTGAGGGGTGCCAAAAATATAAACATTATACCAATGCAACAAAGTAATTTAATTAAATACAACCGTGGCCTCATCTCTAACTTTTCAACAAAACGCTATCCTTAACCTTAATTCTATCAATTTATAACTCTCTTTTGCAATATCTTTAACTTTTTAAAACATGAACTCAAGTAAAAAAGATTATTTTATTCAGTTATATTAAGATCAATGTTAACACAATCAAGTAATATATGTTTCTATGACATATTCAACTATTATGTTTTATATTTTTAGGTTTATAAGTTGAATTAAGATGGATTTGATTTTTTTTTTTTTTAATAATTTAGTTGCAAATGTGATTGAAATTGAAGAGAGTAGGAATGCACATGACATCAAATTGATTTTAAGGCAAACTAGGCAAAATGTTGTTTGGATTTCGATACTTGATATATGTTACTTATCATAAATGCGGGGTAAGTGTAAAAATTTTACACTAAAAGAGGGGGTATGTTACAAATATGAGTTGTAAATATAAACAATTTACGCTAAAAGGGGATGAAAGTAAATTTCCTTTGTGTATACAAGAGGAAGGTAAGAATTTTACACATGTTAAATGATTTGCCACTTGGTATATTCTATACGCGATTAGCTTATAATCTCATGCACTGATTTGAGTTGGTATAAACCTTCACTAGAGATAATTAACCACTCTGTATTAGTTGAGAAAAATTACAATCCTCTCTACCTTAAACCTATACCCAAAACCTTATTCCACAAAATCCCAAGATTGAGTTGACATATTTTGATAGGTTATTGTAATTCACAACAAAACCCAATTTTATGAAATCCTAAATCTTAACCCCTAGGTCGAGTATCACATATAAGTCAAGAAAATACATATATAAATCTGGCTAATAAGTTAGAGATATCACATAATTAAATCAAGACTACATATATACATGCGAAAGCTCCTTGTACAATACTATATATGGTGTCATAAGACATGTACCAACTCAATTTCATACCCTAGATTTTACGCTAAATATTGTGTATATATTGTACCAAGTGTCAGATTATCCTTCTTAGCATGAAATTCTTCACTTATACACCTATATACTCCAAAGAAAAATTACTTACATCGCCTCGTTGCACAAAATGTTTAAACTTAATCTTGCATACACCATCTCAATGCCATACTTAGATTTTTCGCTAATCACATATAAATTACATTAAGTGATAAATTATACTAACTCCTTACTTTGAGTGAAATTCTTATTCTTACCCCTATATATATGTGATGGAAAAAAAATTTCTTAGCATAATACCACTTTTCAAACACTAACTCAATTCCATTCTGCATAGGGATGGATTCAATTTCAGCTACTTGAGTTTGAACTTGGATTGAATGAGTTGAATTTAAGCCTAAAATTAAGTTTGTTTTCTTAATGAGTCAAGTTTGAGTCAATTTGAATATTCAATTCAAGCTAGCTTGATCAAATCCAAATTAAAATTTCTTTTTAGTTGAGTTCTAACCTCAATTCATTACTCTTAAGCTAATTATTTTAAATTTAAACAGCGTTTAAACTAGGTTGTAACACTTCTTTTTAGACAAATACCTTATGAAAAGAATACAAATATGAAGAGAATGTGTTAATTGTAGGACCCGCCGTCATGTGTACTCCTGCTACTGAATATTGAGGACCTTTTATTAATAATCTGAAAATACAAATACACGCGACAAGAATCCTACGAAAAGAAAACTGATGTTATACAATCTGAATACAAATGTGGAAGCGAAAATACATACAATAAACTGTATAATGGGCCCAATGGCCTTTATCATATATACATACTGTTCTGTATATTGTTCTTTTACATATGAAAATATACATTTACAATACACGACCCATCAGGTCTGAAATTGAAAATATACATACTGAAAATTGTGGTGTGGGCCCTCTCCCATTAGCCTCGATCCACCCGCTTCTCGTCAACAGCACGCACACCTGAAAAGAAGGAAGAAGGAGAGGGATGAGTGATAAAGATCACCCAATAAGCATTCCTTACTTTCCTCAACCCAAGCAAGCAACATATAATATCACACATACATGACCTCGACCCTATTTATACATCTATGCGCTTGCTGGAATCTGAAACTGATTAATCTAGTTATCTGGATCTCATTCATTTACTGATTTCATTATTATCCATGTCATGATGTGTATGTCATGTCATACTAACTAAAAATAACTATGGATGCATGCATCTGAAAATCTGTATATATCCGAAGGTACCTGCTGTGCTGATCAGGCTGGTGAACCAAAGATTCGACATCCTGACCATGTGGGCTGAACTGTCTAGCTACTGACTAGAAAGCTGAATAATAAATATTGGACGATCTGACTGGTGTCAGAAGGTTAAATCTGAAATGCTGAACAATCTGACTGGTGTCAGAAAGTTGAATCCCACAGATGCCCCCTCGAGTTCATCCATACTCTAACCTATAGGACCCGCCGTCACGAGTACCCCTGTTGCTAGTTATTACTGATCTTTTATTTATATAAACTGAAAATCGGCTATCCACGATGGGAATCCTACGAATAATCAATCCTGCTACTAAATTACATTGCATGCAGAAGCTGAAAACAAACTGAAATATAAATGTACAATGAGCCCAAACATGCCTTTTATATATACAACTATATCTGTACAGATGTTCTTTACAGCTAGAAACATTTACAATAAGTACAAGACGTCACAGGTCCAAAAATTGAAAGAAAATACAATTGAAACTGCGTGTGGGGACCTCTCTTGCAAGCCTCAATCCACCCGCTCGCCAGTAGCAACAAAACCTGAAAAGGAAGGAAGAAGGAAAGGGATGAGTGATAAAGATCACTCAGTAAGCATTCCTTACTTCCCTCGACCCAAGCAAGCAACAAACACTGCATACATACTTGGCCTCGACCCTATTCATACATCTAGTCGCTTGCTGGCGCTGAAACTGATTTATTTGAATGATTACTGAATTCTGTATTTCATTATTAATGCATGTCATGCTGTAATATCATGTCATGCAAAACTAGAAACTGAACTGACTGATGATGCATGAGTCTGAATCTATATCTATATATACCCGAAGGTACCTGGTATGCTGATCAGGCTGATGAACACAGGGATTCAGTATCCTGACCAAGTGGGTTGAACATTCTAGCTACAGACTAGAAAGCTGAATACTGTGCTGAGCAATTTGATTGGTGTCAGAAAGCTGGATCCCACAGATGTCCCCTCGAGTTCACCTAAAACTGTAACCCATACATTAGGTTCTGAATACTAAAATCTACTGAATTCAGATTTTTAGGTCCTCTTTCAGGTTACATGCTGTGATATGATATGCATATGCATCATTTCTTATCTGAATTCTGGATTATCTGGTGATTATTAGCCTTTGGATGGATTACCAACCATTTATAAATCATTTTCTACAATTTCTGGGAAAATCAAGCTGACGCACGGGCGTGCAAAGAAGGCACACGGGCGTGCATGCACACACATGATCGTGCTGGGTAAAGGCACACGGGCGTGTACCCAGACACACGGAATCGTGTGTAGGCCGTGCCTCAAGTCGTGCAAGGCTCTGGGAAATTTTGGCCATTTATGCAAACAAGGGACACCCGACTGTGTCCCTCAGGACACACGGTCGTGTCCTCTACACTTCAGACCATGTGCACTTCGTGCACACAACCGTGTCCTTGCAGAAACAAGGGCACACATGCGTGCTCTTAAGGGCACAAGACCGTGTGTCTTGTCATGCACAGACATAGCTCATCTGAAACTACAGGAAACCGAACTATTTTCTATCCAAACTAAAATTAAACTCAAACATGCATCAAATACACTTCCATATACATATATCCACCCTTAATTTCATCATTCATCAACTACTGCTGAAATCACCATGAAAATCAAACATTTCTCTCACTACAACACACACAAGCTGAGCAAGCATGCATTTTGGGTGGAAATCAACATACAATCATCACATCATCATCACATGAGCACACCAACACAACACAACAAGCTGGAAACGGAAACACACGTTTCCAACATCATCAAATAAGCTGGGAATGCAATGAGAGAGTAAGAAACACTTACCTCTCGCCATTGGAAGTTGGAAACACAAACTCAAGCTATTCTCTCTACTCTCTTACTGGATTGGGAGCTGCTGGAAGCTGGATCTCATGCCTAGGGCTGGGAGCTGCTGAAATGGAGAAAAAAAATACTGAAATGGGTGAGAAAAGGAAACTAATCTCCCGTCTCTCTCTCTTTAATCCCACCTGTACGGGCGTACAGGGCTTGGCGCACGAGAGTGCACCAAGGAAAATGAATATAATTCATTTCCCATGCTTTGTATGACTAAAACCTCCCTAAAGGTATCATACGAAGGCCACACAGCTCTGAAAAACTTACTAACTCACCCCTGAACTCTTCTAGACTCCCAAACTATTTTTGAATTCTATTTCTAACCCCAAAACTCTACCCCTAAGGGCTTTTCTAATCTGGGATACTATATAACCCGTACATCAGGTTCTGAATACTAAAATCTACTGAATTCAGATCCTTTGATCATCTCTCAAGCTACATGTCATGTTATAAAATACTTATGCAGTATTAATTATTTGGATTTCTGATTATCTGATGCTTATTTGGCCTTTAAACTGATTTCCCATGCTATTAATTAATTTTTGTAAATTCTGTAAGATTCTACTGCTGCAGCACGGGCGTGTGAGCAAGACACACGGGCATGCATAGATCACACACAGGCGTGCAGGGCAAAGGCACACGGGTGTGTGCCCAGCGCACGGGGTCGTGTACTAGCCGTGTAACTGGTCGTGAGCGCTTCTAGAATTCTGGGTATGTATCACTGAAAAAGCTTACACACGGTCGTGTCCCTCAGGACACACAGACGTGTCTCTACATTTTTGGTCGTGCACACGGGCATGTTCTTGTAAATACAAAGGCACACGCTCATGCCATGCAAGCACACGGTCGTGTGTCTTGTTCTCCAACAAGAACACCCACCTGAAAAATGCATAATTCACACACCATTTCTCAATCAATCTCAAATCAACTTCTAACACACATTTTCAGCACTTCAATAAGCACATTATAAGCATCCAATTCAACATGCATCAATTATCAAAGATTCTACCATGGAAGCACCTCCATTCTCTCACTAAACACATACAACAAGCATGCATGGTTCAAGGATGGAAAATTTAGCATCTCACACAACAATCATCATTATATAAGTATGCACAAAGCTCATCAACATGCAATGGATTCATCCAAGCATCACAATTCATCAAAACACGCTGGAAAAACTCAAAGAGAAGTAACTGAACACTTACCTCTCGCCATAGCCGCTGGAAAACTATCTTTCAACTATTCTCTTGGCTCTCTTGTCGGATTGGGAGCTACTGGAGGTGGAATCTCTTCTCTAAGATTGGGAGGAGCTGAAACAAGGAAGAAGATGCTGAATTGGGTGAGAAATAAACTTAATGCTCTCGTGTCACTCTTTTATATGCAGCTTGCACGGGCGTGCAAGGCAATGTGCACGGGCGTGCACATGGGAAAATGAAAATTATTCATTTCCTGCGCTTCGCATGATCGAAACCTCCCTAAAGGAATCATACGACGGTCACACAAGCTCTAAAAACTTTCTAACTCACCCCTAAACTCTTCTAGACTCTTAATCTATTTCTGAATTTCATTTCTAACCTCAAAACTCTACCCCTAGTTTGGCCCCAACACAAATTCCCATCCTCTAACATTTAAAAACCCAAACACCCACCCTTCATCCATATTTCATCAAATTTCATTAACAAATTTTATAAAATGACTCAAATACTTTTGCTAATAAAATAAAATTTTAAAATAATATTTAAATATATATAAATATATTAAAAATTATAAAAAAATTTTTAATTTAAAAATATTTAAAAGCAGCCACCACCATCATGTCAGCAGCGGTGATCATTGTTAATAACCCTAGGTGGTCAGATCTGGTCTCTCGATTCAACGGAGATATCTATATCTGACCACCTTCGCCTGAAAATCATGATCGAAAATGGCCATTAGGGCCAAAGTCGATCATTTTCGGTCGTTTTCAACCCCATTGTCTGGCGGCGGAGGTGGCCAGATCTGGCTGCCTTCATCAGATCGGAGGGCCAGATTTGGCCTCCCTTGAAATCAGGTGGCCGAAATAGCCACCTGGTGCTATTAGTGGCCGACGACGGTGGTTGACTTTTTATTTTTATAAATTTAAATATTTTTTAAATATTTTTAATTTTTTTAAATATTTTATAAAATTTTACAAATATTTTATAAAATTTTTAATATATTTAAATATTATTTTATAATTTTATAAATTTTAACTCTAAAATAACAAAATTACCTGTTGATTGTTAAAAGTTTTCTATTAAAAGTTAAACTTAAAGATCAACGGGTGAGATTTCAGATTTTATAAACTTGACAAGTGAAAATTTGTCTTGGTGCCAAACTATGAGTGGGAATATGTCCTTTGGCCTTTTTTATATATTATAACTTTAACCTAAACTTTATCTGTTAATTTTAAATATGTATATCATTGTATTAAACTTATTTTTACGATAAAATGATTCAAATTATATAATTAATAATTAATTATATAAAATTATTTTGAATATCAATTTTAAATAATAAATTGATTTAACCATCAGTTAGATTATGCCACCCCCTTCACCATATTGCAAACAAGTGCAAAAATAGTTCCCTATGTAAGGAGTGGTACCTTAGCAAGGCTGAATCATGTTAAGTAGAGTTGCTATGTTATTTCTTTAGAAATATCGCCAGCCCAGTTTCAGCCTGAACAAGTACGAAATAGTTTTCTAAGTGGTACAGGCAAGTTCACGGGGCAGGAGTCTGAATTACTTTGTTTGTTATCCAGGAACATAACCCGTCCAGATTCTACCTTCGGGATTTATACCTGCCTATAGATCCTTTAGCTCAGTCATGATCCCGTGGTCTCGTAAGTTACGAAGTACAGTCCCTAGCAGGCATGCTGCGCTGATGGGACTCTTCATGGGACTACGCAGGGGGCCTTATGTTGCTCATCCCGTCACATTATCCAGTTTTTAGAGTCCGTGGTCCATGATTAGAAAAAATATTAATAATAATAAAAATAAATATTAAAACTATTTTATTTTCATTTGAGTAATTAAAAAAATTAATTTTATTAATATAAATATAAATTAAAACTCTAAATATTAAATAAATATTTTAATTAAAAATAAAAATTAATTTATATACAAAGTGACCTAAATTTTAATATTAAAATATATTAAATAAAGTTTGAGTTACATTTTGTTCTATAAAGTTTAAAATTTTAATCGAAATTAAAAATTTATTTTTTTATTATAAAAAATTAATATTTTATTATTTTTATTTATTTTTATAGAAATATGAAATTGAGATTTGCACTTAAATTTTATAAAAATAATATTAAAAATTAAGAATTAATAAAAATTTAATATCACAATTTAAAATTTTGAAATTAAAATTAAAATATTTAAAAAAAAAAGAAATTTAGGGGGTCTAGGCCTATACATAGGGCTATCACTTCCAATAATGTTACCAGACACCCCACAATTACCCCACTCGAACTTGAAACAATATATTCTTCTTTTAACTAACAATATATAGGTTTATTACCTCATAATCGAGAAGGTGATGGAGCAAGCAACGGTTGAATATCCTAATCTCTGTTCTCGTACGAAAAAAAAATTTTCGTCTTTGTCTCACTCTCGATAGGAGGAATCTCTATCAAAAATTTTCTCTTCCCTTTCCCTTTCCCTTTCCCTTTTTATCATTGTTTGGAAAATTTCCCTTTACCATTCTCGTCTGCTTTTGAAAAATAATATAATATTTATTATGTGTTAGAGCATATTTATTATAATTCAAAATTTTTTATGCTGATTCAATGTTTAAAGGGTTTAAAAATATGTAGGAAAAGGAAAAAGTCAAAAGGAAACAAGTCAAAGATATCTTTATTTTCGTCTTCATCTTATCCTCAATTGCAAGGATTTCAAACATTCTCATTTCCAATGGGTGGACTGAAAACATAATTTTGTGGACTGAATTACTATCTTTAATAAACAGATAGAGACAAGTATTGCCTAATGTTAAGTATTTGTCACACTTGGTATGAAACATGTAATATTATGATTACTTAAATAAAATGAATGCTTAAATTCTTGGAAGAGCAAGGCCAAATAAATAGTTCAAAGTGTGAAAACTTATATGAGATGGACTTTCATTTTCTACTGTACCCTCTAAGTGCAATCTAACAGTGAAAAATTAAGAATAAGAAAAATGATTCATTAAGCATAAATTATGTACTTTATATAACAATTTTTATTACATTTGATCACATGTATATATAATTTAATTTCTTAGCACACTTATTTGATATCTTTCAAGATGTATCCACTTTTATAATCTTTGTAGTTTAAGGTGACAATTATTCATAAATTATTTAATTAACATACAAAAATAAGCTTTATGTCTATTTAATTATTTAATCATGGCTAGATTATAACTAAGTCAATGATAAGGTCTACTTGTCATTTTTTTGTGAATAATTTCTAGAACATTATACTTGCTACAATCTTAATTATAAAATGTCAATTGTGAATACACAGACATAGACATGATAACTAACCAAACTTGCACATCCCGGTGGGATATAAATTAATACTATATTTAATAAAATTAATAAATATAAATAATTATTATGTTTGATGAATAATAATATAAAACTATTGAAGTAATTTTATTACTTTCTCCTGCCAAAATTCTGCTTTCGTATTCCAACATTCTATTGTTGTCCCAGTTTTCATCCCACCACTCCAAAACACAACCAAACCACGTGCTGTAAACAATGCTTTGTGAATATATCTTGATCTTTGTGTTCAAAAAATGCCAAACCTGTGATATTTTCTTGTGAAGTTGGGCTGTGAAAAGGAGCTTCAAAGGTAACATATATGTTGTCTTTAAGCAAATTGTACCATGTTTCATGTGTATATTTGAATTTATATAAACTTTTATGAAGTGTTTGTATAATCTGGTTTATGTAGTTTTGAACTAAGACATAATTGATCACGTTTATTTGAAAATATATTGACTTGTGTTGAAAAATTGTCCAAGTTGTGAACTTTAATGTGAAGTTGGGTTGAACAAAGGAGCTTGAAAGACGAGTTTTGTGGTGTTTTTTGAGTATAATTTAACATTTTTAATGTACATTTTTTGCGTTTAGATAAAAAGCTTTCGTAAAGTGAAAACTAGCTTCTTTAGTATTTGACATCTCTGGTTTCCTTAGTTCTCAACTGAAACAGAATCAAGTCTGTGTTATGGTTAAAGTTTTGTAAATATTATCTTGACCCTTGTGTTGAAAAAATGATAGAAGTTTGAGCTTTCTGGGAATTTGGGTTGTCAAAAGGAGCTTCAAATGTGATAAACATGGCTGTTTATGAGCATATTTTAACATAGTTGTATGATTACGACTGGATTTGTTTTTGTGGAAAGGTTGTTCTCATTTAGTAACCGAGTCCTACATGTTTCCTTAATTCTAGTTAACAATCTGTTTACTGAAGTTTTTGATGATGATCAATGTGTTTGATCAAATGTCTTATATTTTTCTCGAGTTTTTCTTATATGGGTTCAAACTTCTTCGAGGCCTAAAGGAGTCTGGTGTCAGTGTTGGTAGATTTAAGGGAAGCAAGTGAAGGCAATTGATTTCTATTGTAATTTCTGTGCAGAGGAATATTCATACGTTAACAGAAATGGTGTCATTAGAGGAGCTTCTTGCTGATGACCGATCAGGGGAAGAAGATCAGTGCCAAGCTCAAGACCTTCTTTGAGTATGCCTTGTTACCCTTTTTCGAGATCAAAACAGAACAAGTTCTCCTTCAAACAGAATCAAGACCCAAAGGGTGAGGTCTGATGTATCTCGACACGCTTTAAGAGGAGGATTGCCCTGAAGTGATAGTCATTCTGGAAGAAAGCCAAGGGATAGTTTTGTTAGAAGAGAAACAGATAAAGGTCAATGAAAAAACACAGGCAAAGACTTGCAGAAGATTTCCGAGGAAGTGAGACTCTGGAGCAAGGTGTGGAAGAAAGTGTGACGGTGACGAATACATATTATGATAAAGTGAGAAGAAGATCAGAACGGGGAGAAACGTATTTGAAAGGAATTCTTGAAAAGAAGAGGCCTAAAGAGAGTTTAGGAAAGGATGTAAAGGTAGATAAGACGCATTGCAACAGTTCCAACAGAAGTTTGCTAAGAAGTGAAAGAAATAGGAGAAGCTTGAAAGAGCCTGAGACTAATTATGATGGATCAAACAGAGGTTCATGGAGTAGAAAGAAATTTGAAGATGATAATGAAAAGCCTGAAAATGCTATGCCTCCAGCGTCTGAACCTGCTCTTGATGAAGTGTGCGAGAGAAGTGTTGCAGAGCCCTCCTCATCTTGGGAGGGTGTCTTTCTTGTTCAAGAGAATTGGTGACAGAGAGTTGGATCCTGAAGCAAGCTGGGTTTAATGAATATGGTTGTGAAGTAAATTCTCTCAACAATGAAGAAAATGATTTAGTGATAAATGATTCTATCAATTTGGCATGTAATTTCTGCAGCACTATGCTTTACTAACTCTCTTGAACATTCAAGTCGCTTAAAGTAATAAATCAAGCATTTTTCAACCGCAGGGTCTTCATTTTCTTAAAATCTGGACTTCTTTAAATTAGTGTCAATAAACACTAAAAGACAGGATTTTATAGTTTTCAGTACAAGTTTTTGTCGTGTAGAATTAGACAGTGTCAATATTGTTGAACGGTGGACATCGCAGAGGAAACAAACTAGTTACTTATTGTATAAAATTTTATTCTGATATTTGTTCCAAGTTATTGAAGTGAATTTTTTGGAATGGGAAACAAGTTTATGAAGCATGTAATTAAAACGATATAAACTCTGTATTTCATTGCTCTTGATTGGGATTATTGGAAGAATTTAGCTGAAGTCTGAGCATCTTATTTAGGATGAAGAAGAAGATGCTATTGAAGAGTAGCTGAGGAAACTGTCAGCATCACTGCTTGGAAACGGAAAAAAGTCATTTATAGAGACTATTTCCAAGTGTTTAGGGTCTGCAAACTTGAATTTAATCAGGGTGTGCCTTGTTACTGCGGCATGGTCAAGCAGTGCACTTTCTTTGCAATCCAGTACTGAATTCCAGCTCTCTGCTTTCTCCGCATGGTGAACGGCTTCAGCTCAAGGTCCTTGCTTCAATGTCTTGCTCAGCTTTAGCAGAATCTCAGGTTAGCACATTTTGCTTGAAATCACTTCTTTAATAATATTTTCAGTTACCAATTATAGTAAAAAAAAAATGTAACATAAGAAGCATGGTCAATATTATGTGTGGAAATGAGTGAAATTAATATCCGGTAGTCCCTCTTTTCTGCAAAAACCTCATTAGATGACACTGGCAAATGCTGAATTGATGTCAAACACAAATATTCTGTCAAAATCTCTCATACTGATTTTATCCGTGTTTATTAGGCTAATGGATTGAGAATTGCCGGCATTTTGTTGGATCCGAATTCCCATTGGCTATTTTGTATTAGTAA
Source organism: Anacardium occidentale (assembly GCA_026122585.1). NCBI lineage: Eukaryota > Viridiplantae > Streptophyta > Magnoliopsida > Sapindales > Anacardiaceae > Anacardium > Anacardium occidentale. The sequence continues at coordinate 34,379 of JAJEJH010001057.1, read as the reverse complement.
ATACTAACGACAAAATTTTATCATTTTCAATATGGAAAAACTTGACTGGTAATACTTTTTAATGTTATATGGAGAATGTCTGCAAGATAGACAGACTATTCCATACATAGAGTTCCCTGAGAGTTGGAGCTCAGCTACCACATTTCCCTTTGTGTTGCAGAATGCAGGGTTCTGTTGATGACAATCGCGGAAGAGATCATCATTCCTTTACGAAGTCTGGCTGAAGAAACATGGACAGCCAAACAGTTATATGCCGTCATTTCCGGGGAAGATCAGTAATCTAAGAAAAGAGAAAACTTCCCCTCCAACATTTTGCAGTTCTGCATTCATAAACTATTTCTTCTGGTTGATTGCCAACAACTTCTGTGTTCTCTAGCAACATAAGTTAATGGCTTCCTAAGGTCATGACTCAAGCATAATTTGTCCCTCTTATTGATTTCTGAAAACTTAATCTTCCTGTATATCTTTCCTTAGATGCATATTGTAACCAGACTCAAGAACATCACCATGTCAATGGTTTTTACAGCTTCAAAATTTTTTGTATGGTTATAAACGTTGACAATATAGTTGACTGTAAAGTAGGTCACGTTGTAAGACGTATCTGTATATGGGAGTTATGGAGAGCATTTTCAGTCGTTGACAAAACTCAATCATTTATGAAACTTGAAACTTATTATGGATGGCAACGGAATGGAATGCTGTTCATCACCTTACGTGAGATTGGACTGGCCAGATTTAATTTGATGTTATAAGAGATAGTTGAGTCTCAAGTGTCAAAACAATTTTCAGAAAGCATAAAAATTTAGCTGGTAAGAGAGTTTACAATATTTAAACGGGGCTTTTTGATACCTTCAAAAGTACCAGTGTTTTTACGAAGTGTAGGCCCTGTCAAATTTGCATTCTCCAATCTGCATCCAAACACGCGTGCTAAGACCCCAAAACTCTAGAAAGTCACCATGTAAACCCCCTATCATTAGTTTTAACTTTTACATTCAAATATAGGAGTTAACTAAATTTTGCCAAATGCATTTATGAATTTAACTGAGTTATATTTCGAAATTGACTATTTTTAGCTTGCTTAATTTCTTTTCAAAGCTCATTTCTACGGGAGCCTAAGTCGTCAAGATTAACAACCAAATATTGACTATTGATCAAATGATATTTCAAATGTTCCTTATCTGATAAACAACAATGAAGATAGGAAAACTCTTTAGTTCAAGATAGCAAGCAAATATCCGTTTAAAAATGAATCTGTCTAAAATCTTCTTAAATTCTATATTAATAATAATAGGAATATATTTTCACTTTTTAAATTAAAATATTTCTGATATTAAAAATATTCACTCTTAGTCCAATAGAAATAGAAACTTATTAATTAAAATTTCGTTAGGACCAGAAAATTGAATTCTATTAATTTGAATGTGATTTTTCTTGGTAGTCCTATAAATATGAAAAAAAAATTATCTAAGAGGTAGGCATGGTGAGATAGAGACTAAGCTACCTTAGGATTATTCTTGTATTCTTCACATTATATATCTACTAATAACTACATCATGGGCGCAGGCAATTCTAATTATCAGGCCAAATCAAAATTTAAAAACCTTGCATCTTATCTCTTTTCCTTTGTCTTAGTTTAATTTGTTTCGTGTCTATATTATAGTAGACATATTATAATCTTTTTAGATTCTAATCGTTACTACCTCAACCTATCTTGTGTAAAAATGCTTAAAATTATGTATATTAGTTTGTGACGAAAAATCACATTAACAGTTTAACACTAAAAAGAGGGCCATTACCACATTCTGTTCTTAACAACTTTTATGACTCAAAGTACAAAAAATGGCTCACAAAAGATGATGTAGAAAAAGCTTTAGACAATTAGTTGTTTGAAGATTTGAAAAGTAACCCAAAACCACCTCGTTCTTTAGATTCCAATTATCACACCTTTAAGGTAGACACATTACAACCAAGAGACAATACAATTTTTAAATAAAAACTAGTTGCAAATGAATTTTCTAATGTTATCTAATGGGTGCATAATTCTACCTTAGTAATGCACACTATTAGAAAGACATATTTCTACGAGGGAAATAGTTATAGAAATATCTATACCACTACAAAAGTCTACCTACGCTTAGTGATGATGAGAGTGGCAAATGAATAATCATTCTTAGTGCACCTTATGCCCAAAACCTTTTAACTTCTAGTAGTGTTATTCTAAGGCATCATACACTATCTTTAACTCACTTAAGTGGGCACTCTAGGTCAACACTCGTGGTCTAGAGGACTTGTAAACCTATAAATGTCTAGAACTTAGTTTATGATAGGATAAGTAGTTAAAGTTTCCTAGCATCAAGGCCATTGGTACATGATAACTTGAATGCTCTTGGGGCATCTCAAGAGAAGGTACCCCAATGTATCCCAACATTTATCACTTCTCAACTAGTGGGACAATTTTCTTGTTGTGCCAATCATGCCTATAAATTAGAATCTTAAACCAACTCGTTGTTTGTTTATAATAGGCGATAACCCGAGTTAGCAAACCCAAGGTATTGATGATGAAAATCAATGGATAAATACCTAAAACATGTGTAACATTCACTCGGTGCCCTAAAGTGCTAGTTTAAAACTAACCTTGACATACAATGTAAGTCAAGTCACTAGGCCTATAAACTAGACCTGCATAACCACTTAAATTACCCTCAAACCTTTCAAGAGAAGGTGGCCAAACACCCCTAATTTAAATCATGTTGGGAAGCTTTATCGTGTTACTTGACACCTTAAAAGAAAAAGACTAGCGAATTAAGTATCATAGGTTAAGATATTCTTCTTGTCTATTATGCAACATATTTTATTGACTCTCATTCAATTACTCAAGTTGACTAACAAGCACGATTGAAAAAGGAAACCTAGTAGAGACCAAACAAAATAATATAAGAAATCAAAGATGAAGAGATTCAAGAAAGATTCAAATCTTTGTGAGAAATATCTCTTAACCACATCAATCAACTAGATTTATGTATGGTGTGGCCAACAAGCACAAGAGACTATTTCCAAAGTTGTGAGCAATAAAAGGATACTATGCTTATTAAGGATATAGAAAGGGCTTTGATTATCATCATGATATTAACCATGACACTAGCCAATGTTAGGATCTCTTAAAAGACCTATCAAAGGCCTTATTAACAAAGGAATCCTTGGATAATTCATAAGCAAGACTATAATAACCAACCCATGAATGTAAATAAGCAGGAAGGACTGCCTATATGCGTAAGATATCACCTTAACAAACCTTCACTGCTTCACAAGAAGACTAGAGGCATGCCTCTCTAGTCTTTGTAAGTTGTATTACTTTTGCTTACTAAACTATCACTATTCACTTAAAAATTCATACTAAAAGTATTTAATTATTATTTTCCTTATTATCCTTTCTTTATGACTTAGTGAAATTATATTTTACTTTTAGTGGCATTGTAATAAAAATAAAGTGATATTGATAAGTAATATAACAAAAGAAATATAGAGGAACAAACATTGGTATGTTAGGAAATTATGCTTTATACAAAAGTAAAATACAAAAAAAAAAAAAAAAGAATTACAATGTCAACCTTGAGAGTGTTAACAACCTCGTAACAAAAAGAAGGAATGCTGACTATTCTTATGACTTATTAGATATTAGGTTGTATTGTGTGCATAATTTTGATACATTTTAAGACATAATATAACAAATGAAAGTGGAAAGTTGCATAAAAATGCTCATATTACGTTAAAAATACATAGAAAAAAGGCAACTACACTTACTAACATACTTTTTTTATTTTGTAGGAAAATCAATCAAACTACGATCGTTATATATATAAAAAAAAAAAAAGAAATTCTAGCAAGTGGAAGAGTCTTACTCAAAATAGGAAACTTTACAATTGTAGATCCATGTGATGACAAAAGCAAAGATTCCATGAGCAAGCAAAAAGAAGAAAGCATTATGAACAAGTAAAAAGAAAAAAGAAAGAATTAGAATGTAATCCAAAATCTCTCCCCATTCTGGATCAAATCCACCAACATTCATAATAAGAAACAAAGACAACTATGTTAGACAACAAAAGGATGTTACTTATATATAATATACAAATGGAAAAATTAAGTTTGATAAAGTGTTTTTCCATGGTGGTTTAGAGGCTATAACACATTGTAGATGTTTACTATAGTCGTTGAGTTCTGAATGTGTTTTTCGAATTGTCTAAAATAAAGCTCATGACTATATCACAATGAATCTAAAAAGTCACATTCATCAATCAAATATTTTAGAGAGTGATGATTAATTATCCACTCATCGTCCAAATGGTAATAAAGATTACATCATATAAAAATGTTATAGGTTATCAAATGACACTTTAAGAGTTAAGGTGTTTATAAGATAAAATTCGGGTGACTAAAGTATATGTGATGTATATGCATGGTTGTAGTTTGAATTGAGAATTCACAAGGACCAAGAAAAAAATAGATATTTGCTAATTAAGCCATTATTATATAAATGTGCATTTTAGTTCATTTTGACTTATGAAGTTCATTTGAACTAAAACACTTCTCTTGCTAAAAATACTCCTCTCCCTTTTCTTTAAGAATTAAGCCAAGAGAGCTTTGTTTGGTTTGGTGGACTACTTTAGAGGCTTGACATTTGTGGAGCTATCATCCATCATTCTACATGAAATTCTCAAGCTTGGAGAAGGTAAAATACCAACCTTCTTCACTTTTACTTCTATTGTGTTGATTATGAAATTCTTATTGCATGCATCTCATTTTGCCATCTTTTCTTCTTCACTTTCTTTCACTTACCCTGACATGATTTATGTTCTCTTTATTATTTCCTTGGTTTTGAAGTAATGATAATAGCTAGAATTCATCTATCCTAAACCAAATATCCTAAAAACCTATATGATATATTAAGTCATATCTTGGTGACAATGAAGATTTTGATGAACTCAACTCTTTATAGGATCATAATTGGTGTCTTACAATATTTGAAATTATCCATGCCTGATTTGGCATTCTCAGTCAATAGGTTAAGTCAGTTTCTCCTAAAACCCTCCCTAATACAAAGGCATGCTTGTAAACAAATATTGAGATATGTTAAAGGACATTGTTTCTCATGGCCTAGTGTTTACCAAAAGCTCCATCTTGTTGCTAGAATGCTAATCTGATGCATATACAAAAGGTATTGTTTATAGCTTAGCCCTAATCTCGTTCAATAGTGCTCTGGGAAATTAAAAGTAGTGGCATGATCCTTTGGTGAAACAAACTATATAGCCGTGACAAATACAACTATTGAAATCACTTGATTAAAAAGTATTTTCTTTGAGCTTGAATTATATTTAGCAACTCATCTAATTTTGTGGTATGGCAATCAAAGTTTTAGTGCTTTGGCATCCAATCCTATATTGCATGCAAGAACTAAACATATTGAGATTAATGCTCACTATGTTAGAGACCAAGCAGTAGCCATGAATTTAGTAATTACATGTGTGCCAATAAAGTTTTAAAATGTTGTCATTTTAACCAAAACATTAGCTGGAAATAAATTTGATAAATTAAACACTAATTTCAAAGTTGTCTTTGAAAGCTTTTACTTGATAGTCTACAAGTTCAGCTGTCTAAGTAGTTCCAGTGTTTTGTTTATTCAACTATCTATTATTTAGAGTAATTTTCAGTGTTTTTTGTTTTCATATTGTTTGTTGGTATGGTTGGCTAATGATTGAAACTTGATAAGTGTTTTTAGAGAAGTAGCAAATTGGTAGTATTATGTTATTGATTTGGTATTGGTGAAGTTTTTTTTTTTTGTGTGTTATATCATTGTTATGTAGTTTGGCTAATGAATGTTGGTTGGTGTCAGTGATGTGTTGGGAGCTAAGAAGAGAAGTAGTACTATTATGTTGTTGATATTGGTGCTGCTTAAATTTGGTGGTTTGTGATGATAGTTCTTTTTGTGACTAAGTTATCTAATAGTTGTTAATTAATGGTGTAGTTTATGTGTTGTTAACTGAACAACAAATCTATTATGTTGTTGGTAATAATGGTGTGTTGATTGCTACTAATTCTTATAGTGATTCTACTATTGATAATGAGAAGCATGTCGGTATATTAGAATCAAGATAGTGATGTTATGAATAACTCAACAAATCTAATTGACTGGATTAATAGAGAAATTTATAATCACTTTTGCTCTAATCTGGTCAACAATCTAATTAGCTAGATAGGTTAAAGTGCAAAAAATTAATCTAAAAATTGTAAGTGTAACCCTTTAACTTTATAATACGATATTTAGCCCAATTTGAAAACCCTAAAACACAATTTTTTTAGAGCTTTCATAAAGAAATGACTTTTTAAATCAAAATCATTTTTTCATAATTAAATCAATTACAAGGAAAATTATATCTAGACAAACTTTCGTGGATTCTCGAAAGTTTTTCATCCAAGCTATCTTTTTACCTCTTAGATAATTCTTTGAATGTGTTGAGCGGCTCCATGTCATTTAAGTTTGCTCTTAATGCAAAATTCATCATGGGTAATACTTTAGGAATTAATTGTTTAGTATAAATTAGTTACAAACTTATATCTGTCACCTATAACTTTAAAAAAATATATATATATTCATTTAGGGACAAAAAAGTATTGACAACAGTGAAACTTATGTTTCCAATGTTTATTGACTTGTTGGCAGTTCAGAGCATTGTTAGTTGAGACAAGTTTAGATCGACTAGGTTAGAAATTCCCTTATTTACAATTACAAGAAAAACTATATTCAATGATTTTCAATGAAATAAAAATGCTTAGAAAATTGTTGTTTTTTCTGTTCGGCCAAAAAATTAGAAAATCAAAAGCATTTTATTGAAATTAAAAACAAACGATAACAATTACATTACAAGAAAGAGCTAGTAACATTACATAGCTTCCTTCTTAATCTTAGACTCATAATCAACAAGAGATATCTCTTCAACATCTTCCTCTTTAACCTTAACAAGTGCATTAGAAAAGCTCTCCCCAACTTCAGAAGAAAAATCCTTCGTTACTCCTTGAAGTTGCTCTTGATCATATCCAGCCTTGACATTGGTACTTTCTGCCATCGCTAGTTGACTTTTCTTTCTTCGATACATTGGCTTAATTAGACCCCTCTTTGATGGACCAGGCACCATAGTTAGTCCTTCTTCCGTGTGCACCAGACGAAGATTCTTTTTCTTGTACCTTGCAGCAAGTCTTTTATTCCTTTCAGCAATCGATTCATGTTTGTAATGAGACCACATATGAGCTGCAAATATTTGAGAGGTATCAAACACACCTTTGCATTTAGGGCATGTATAAGGACCATATTTCTTACAAGGAAGACTATGAGTCCTTCCATCATATTTCTCATGTTGGTTCATATGATCAGGAAAAAGGTTTGCGATTTGCATAGGCTTTTGTTTTTCACTAAGGTTTGAGATTTTCCTAGGTTTTCGATCATGACTAAGATTTGAGATTTTCCATAAGTGATGAGAGTTTTCAGGGTTATAAACACCCATGGTTTGAGATGCATGTGTACTCAATTGAGTAGGATTAATAATTCTATTAGCTTGTTCAATATGACCACCATCAAGGTTGGTAGCACTGAGACCATTTTGGTTTATTGCCTTTTTTTGAAGAATAGAGTTATGAAAGGGCTTGATTTTGGTCAATGGATAATTAAGTTGGTTGGGTGAGAATAAGTTTTGGTTTCTAAAACTGGGTTGGCTTTGATTAATGCTAACAATATCGTTTGCAATTAGCCCTTTGAGGCGAGCAATATTGATATTGTTTGCATCTTGCCCCAAGGCATGAGCATGATTGTTCAGAACAAGACCATGGTTGAGATCATCATAAGTTGGAGCAAAAATCCTTTCTGTGGTTGAGGTTGTACCAAGAAAATGAGTAGTTTTCATAACCTCAGATGAGATCAATACCTCATTTGAAGAAAGAGTTGAATGGTTTGGCATTAGAGAATAGTCAGTGATGCTATGAATTTGAACCCTATGAGGTGAAACATAAGTTCGCCTCACTTCAGTCACTACTTGGTTTACGCCAACTTGTCCCAGAATTGACCTTGAAGGACTAATTCTTTGGGAAATGAGATCATTTGAGTAAAACTGAGGGGTTGAGCGAGAATAAGGAAGTAACTGAGAATTCATTAAGTCATTCTCATTCATTTGGTCCATATTTGTGTTTGAGTGAAATGAAGGGATCAATTGGTCATCAATGAGTTCATTTTCAAGACCAAAATGATCAACAGGATTGGAAGAAGAGGAAGAATAAAAATTTGCATCCATGGGAAAGGTTGGAGAAGAAAGAGCAAGATATTACAGGGGATGGGTCACAACTGTGTAAACCTTAACTTATGAGACATATTAGTCTCGTTTAGTCCCTTTTATAGGCAATTAAAATCCATTTGGGGTTAATTAGCAAAATATTAAAGTTGAGCATTCAAAAAGGAAAAAGATTAACTAAATACAAATTTGATTATTGGGTAGTGCCAAAAAATTTAATTACTCTGAATGAGAGCGAATCTGCCTCGTTTCTGAAAATTGGAAAGTATTCAATGTAAAGTAGTAATGCCAGAAAATTATTCTTTTATAACAGGATATGGGTATACTTATTGAGTTTACCCTTTTATAGCCATTGGTTGAATGAATATCAGACCCCCCCAAAAAAAAAAAAAAAATTGTTGTGAGATTTGAAATGCAAAAGCAAAAGCCCTCATATCTGAATCAACACAATTGATCCACAGAAATGTACCAAATGTCAACAAATTGAAAATTTGCACCTTTATAAAATCATAAAATGGATTATCATTAGATTCTTTACTAAATGCTTTGTTGTTTTGTTATAACAAATTAATGAATTTTTAATATTAACAAAAATGATAAAAAAAACCGTCTTCAAAAAATTCAACTGGAAAGAGAACCACACATGCATATAATAAGTAAGACTATACTTATTCATAACGATAACTAATTTCAATATATTATAATCTAATTTAGTATTGTTTTATTTTTAATTTACAATTATTCAATAAAACAGTGATAATCATCGATACATACCAATATATGAAATCGTCGTGATAGAGATACTTGTGTCTTTTTATAATTAATTTTATCACATGTATGTGCATTTTGTTTAAATTTTGAATAAATGCAGGTGCCATGAATAATATGTGCAATACATTCTAAGTTTGTTCTCAGGTGCTAATTGTAAAATATACATCAATACTCAAACACTGGGCAAGGGGTAATTAATTTGGACAAAATATTAATAAGAATTTATACTCCATAATGTGTTACGTATATGTCACAGAGATATTTTAACTATTACCTATCACATATTATTTTCATAATATTTATATTTATAAGTCTAATTAAAACTCAATTAATTTGTGGGTGTAAATTTTGTGTGAGAAGAGAGATCACATTTGAGACGATTGTCACATAATTTAATATTGCTCTAGTAGTAAGAAACCATTATAAAAAATGTGAACCAAAATAGAGGGTAAAAAAAAATATATTTATTTGTCGTTATGGAACTTAGTTAATATAATTTTATTAATGATTGAAGGTATCAATTCCACCAATTTATTTAGGAAGTGTTGTATTACAGATGTTTTACAAGTAAAATGGTGAGGGCGACAAATTTAATTAGTTACCATTGTTATACTAGCTGGTTTCTGACGATGGAAAACACTCATAGAGGGCAGAATTACTTACTCTCACCCTAGGTTTTTTAAATGACAAATTTTTATTTAAAAAATTAAAAGAAAAATTAAATATTCGTCTATTAATTAAAGTCAACGCTTAAATTTGATTAAAATGATATTTTTATTTTTTTGAATAAAAATACTAAAATTAATTTTATAAAAATAATTAAAATATAAATAATATTAAAATTTTTTAAAATTTAAAATAAAATAAAAATTTAAAAAGTGTCTACCACAACTGATAACTTCTTAATTACTTATGATGTTTTGCCACCCATGGTTGGGCATAAATACCCTTTTTCATTTTTAGGTAGCATAAGTAATATTTTCTCATTCAAAATCAAATTATTTAAGAAAAACCTAGTAAATTTGAAAAAATAAAATAAATAGCTTCATTATATATTATGTCTAAATATTTTAAATATGATAATTTAATTTTTAATATGGTTTAAAAATTTATAAATCAATCTTTAAAATCTTTTAAAAATCCTAACCATAGTGTTGCTCCTTTGGAAATTATTTTTTCCATCTCATATATTTTAAAAATACTTTATAATCCCGATAGTTTATAGTATGATATTTATATTCTTAATTTGTTATGTTTGTTCAATTTTGGGATGTAAATGTTAATTTTAAACTATTGAGAGATATATTAAAATTTTAAAAAATTAAAAATTCTATAAAATATTTTTGAATTCTTAAAACCCTTCTAAAATATTGTATTTACCCTATATATTTTGAAAGTGTTATTATGACTTTAATATTTTAGTATATGATATTAACAATATTAATTTATTGTGTTATGTTCTTAATAGTTTGTAATATAACAGTTACACTTTTAATTTATTTTTTTATTAAATTCTTTGGAGATATAATTACATTTTTTGAAATTGTGAATGAACATTAAATTTTTAAAAATTTCAAAAACATATTAAACCTTTTAAATTTTCAAAAAATCTTAAAAAATTTTAATTAATATCTCTAACATTTTAAAAAATTATACTTTACCTTAGGAATGTATATTTTATGTCATTGATATGTTCATCTATATATTTATTAGTACAATTACTATTTTTACTCGTCATCATTCTCAACTTGAAAACAAAAAAAAAGAAAAAATGGAT
>JAJEJH010001057.1:0-23470 GCA_026122585.1 Anacardium occidentale | reverse complement strand
AAAAAAATTTGTTGTGAGATTTGAAATGCAAAAGCCTTCATATCTGAATCAACACAATTCATCCACAGACATGTACCATATGTCAACAAATTGAAAATTTGCACCTTTATAAAATCATAAAATGGATTATCATTAGATTCTTTACTAAATGCTTAGTTGTCTTGTTATAACAAATTAATGAATTTTTTATATTAACAAAAATGATAAAAAAAACCGTCTCAAAAAATTCAACTGGAAAGAGAACCACACATGCATATAATAAGTAAGACTATACTTATTCATAACGATAACTAATTTCAATGTATTATAATATAATTTAGTATTCTTTTATTTTTAATTTATAATTATTCAATGAAACAGTGATAATCATTGGTACATACCAATATATGAAATCGTCGTGATAGAGATACTTGTGTCTTTTTATAATTAATTTTATCACATGTATGTGCATTTTTGTTTAAATTTTGAGTAAATGCATATGCCATGAATAATATGTGCAATCCATTCTAAGTTTGTTCTCAGGTGATAATTGTAAAAATACATCAACACTCAAACACTGGCAAGGGGTAATTAATTTGGACAAAATATTAATAAGAATTTATACTCCATAATGTATTACGTATATGTCACAGAGATATTTTAACTATTACCTATCACATATTATTTTCATAATATTTATATTTATAAGTCTAATTAAAACTCAATTAATTTGTGGGTGCAAATTTTGTGTGAGAAGAGAGATCACATTTGAGACTATTGTCACAGAATTTAATATTGCTCTAGTAGTAAGAAACCATTATAAAAAATGTGAACCAAAATAAAGGGTAAAAAAAATATATTTATTTGTCGTTATGGAACTTAGTTAATATAATTTTATTAATGATTGAAGGTATTAATTCCACCAATTTATTTAGGAAGTGTTGTATTACAGATGTTTTATAAGTAAAATGGCGAGCGCGACAAATTTAGTTAGATACTATTGTTATACTAGCTGGTTTCTAACGATGGAACACTTATAGAGGACAGAATTACTTACTCTCACCTAAGGTTTTTTAAATAACAAATTTTTATTCAAAAAATTAAAAAAAAAAATTAAATACTCGTTTATTGATTAAAGTCAACGGTTAAATTTGGTTAAAATTGTATTTTTATTTTTTAATAAAAATATTAAAATTAATTTTATAAAAATAATTAAAATATAAATAATATTAAAATTTTTAAAAATTTAAAATAAAATAAAAATTTAAAAAGTGGCTACCGCAACTGTAGCTTTTTAATTACATATGATGTTTTCCCACCCAAGGTTGGGCATAAATACCCTTTTTCATTTTTAGTTAGCATAAGCAATATTTTCTCATTCAAAATCAAATTGTTTTTAAAAAATCTAGTAAATTTGAAAAAATAAAATAAATAGCTTCATTATATATTATGTCTAAATAATTTAAATATGATAATTTAACTTTTAATAAGGTTTAAAAATTTATAAATCAATCTTTAAAATCTTTTGAAAACCCTAACCACAATGTTGCTCCTTTGGAAATTATTTTTTTCATCTCATACATTTTTAAAATACTTTATAATCTTATTAGTTTATAGTATGATATTTACACTCGTAATTTGTTATGTTTATTCAATTTGGAGGTGTAAATGTTAATTTTAAACTATTGAGAGATATATTAAAATTTTAAAAACTTAAAAAATCTATAAAATATTTTTGAATTTTTAAAACCCTTCTAAAATATTGTATTTACTCTATATATTTTGAAAGTGTCATTATGACTTTAATATTTTAGTATATGATATTAACATTCTTAGTTTATTTTGTTATGATCTTAATAGTTTTTAATATGACAGTTACACTTTTAATTTATTTTTTTATTAAATTCCTTGAAGATATAATTATATTTTTTGAAATTGTGAATGAACATTAAATTTTTAAAAATTTCAAAAACATATTAAGCCTTTTAAATTTTCAAAAAATCTTAAAAAATTTTAATTAATATCTCTAACATTTTAAAAAATTATACTTTACCTTAGGAATGTATATTATATGTCATTGATATGTTCATCTATATATTTATTAGTATAATTACTATTTTTACTCGTCATCATTCTCAGCTTGAAAACAGGAAGAAAGAGAAAATGGACGAAGGTGAAAAAAAATAAAAATAAGTAGACTATTATATAATTTAGATATTTAAATAGTTTTTTTAATTTTTATTATTTTAGAGTTATATACTAATTTTGAAAAATAAATAATATTATTTTTAAATTTATTAATATTTTAATATTATTTTATATTTTATTATATATATTTTTTTTTGATGGAATGTATTTTAATTATTTCATCAAAAAGTTAAACAGAATTAGATTAAAAATTATTTATAGGTGGGTGTTTGAATTTTAAAAAATTAATGGGTAAGATAATTTGTCATTTAGGAAAACCATGGCCGGATTAAGTTCTTTACATAAACAAATTATAGAAGAAACATAAAATCCTCAATCAACACCATTGAATCTTCCTTTCTAAAATAAGAAGAAAATTGCAGTACAGTACAGAAGTTCAGACCGCATTGATTGAAAGTGAAATGAATAAAAAATCATTGTATTACTTAAACTTTTCTGGTTTTTGTTAAGTTCCATTTAAGTTGTAACTAACAGATGAAAGGATGAAACTTGTACGATCTACGTAACTTTATCAACTGATTTTAAGTCTTTTTGCAATCAAATCTACAGCCAAACCTCATAAGACCCATCCCTCAAGTCACATTTAGTGAGAGTTTTGACTTGCTCAAGAGAATGTTGGACTATAGAAAGAAAATTTTGTCTTCACATCATCCCTCAAGTGAAACCAAGAATTTGTTTCACTTAATAGGAAGACCGTAAAAAGAATCCTCTCCAAGTATTAAAAAAAAAAAAAAAAACCTCGAAAACACCTTCAGGAATCATTCCTGAAGCGATACCCCAAATATAGCAAAACTAAAAATAAAAAAAAGCACAGAAACAAGACTAACTGCAAGAGAACTTGAGTAGCAGAGTAGGTGCTTGAAATTCTTCTGAATTTTCACCGGATAGTGAAAAATCAAGATTAGCAATTAGCGACTTGTCGGCTACAGTCAAATTGGATCTTAAGAATTCATATCTTGGTGCCAGGTTTGACGTGGAGAGGGCACCTATTGAAGTTGTAGTATCTTAGAAGCAATTTGCTCTCTAAGATAATGAACATCAAGTTCTATATGTTTGGTGTTCAACCTTGAAATAAAAGATGAGATGCTAAACATCTTGCACTTAAGTTGTCGCACCAGAGAATAGCATTTCCAAAACAAGAATGTAATAAACATAGGTACCCTCTAAGGGTTTTTAAATTATTTCTGTTGATTGATGTGTGTTTATATAATTGAATGTGACTAAATGTGACAAGAATTGTGGTTTTAGCCTGGTGTACAATCATACAAGAAGGAAGTACGTCCTTGCATAATCTTTCCGCGTTGGCAGAATCAATTAAGAGCCACATTGGCCCAAGTAACGGGTGCATGACTCTGCATGGTGGTACGTACCATTTGATAGTTGTTGTGCCAAGAGTCCTATTCAAAGAGATGTGCCGGTTTTGAAGGGGATATGTTATGTTTTTTCTTTATCCAAATTTTAGAAAAGAAAGAGAAAGTTTCCTGCAATTGAGTAACCCTTTTTGACAGCAAGGATGGGAATTCGGTGAGTGAGTTTTTCTGACATAAAGGAGTAATTTTTCGTCATTCTCGAGGATTCTGTGGCGAATTCTTCTACTGGAGGTAAGGTAAGTCGGAATTCACTTTTTTCCTCTCTGTTTAATCAGTTTTGATAGAATGAGACTTCATGTTGATGTTGAAGAATTGTTTGTTAAATGATTAAGTAATTTTATAAGATTTGGGGTGTGCGGGAATTGTGAAAAGACTGAGACAGTGATTCATAGTTTATATTCGTTCACAACCTTAGAATGAATTCTGGCATCTTTGGATGATGCTTTAGTTGTTAAAATTGTTAAGAATGTACGGTATGACCATGATGCCAGATCCTCGTAACGGAAATTTGCGTTGTATGATGATTTTGTTGACTCTTAGTGACTTTAGTGTCATGACTATGGTTATATCATGTTTGATAAGACCTTGGTTGTGATGAGTGAGCTCATGAGTGCTAGAATGGCCCGGAATTGCATTCTAGACTGCAATGTACAACCGTCCTCTGTTTTGGTCATTTTCCTTCCCTAGTACGATCGGGGCCGACTGGTATTATGAAAAAATATATATCAGAAAGTCTTTGACGAAGTTTTTATGTATATAGGAATAGTGGGTTTATAGAGTCATGCCATGTTTTATAAAACTTGACGTGTTATGTGATTCATTCTTTTGATGAAAGAATCTAAATATTCTTTGATTTTTATATTGATTTAAATGCTAGTTTGTTGTTTATTATATTTATAGATAAACAACAATCATACAAGAGTTTTAGAAAAGAAATGGATGAATGGGGAGAGGTTTTTCGGAAGTTATTTTTGGCTTGTATTTGATATTTGGTTTATTTCTTGGTGGAATAATCTATGGTAGACTTGATTACATGGAGGTAGAATATGTGAAGCTTAATCAAATCATGTAAAAAATGCTTAGTCTATATTTTCTCGGCACTTATTTTTGGTTTTGTTGTGATTGTTGGTTTGCGTGTAAAATTTAATAAAATTCTAGCACAACTTAAGTTGTAACAAACTAAACAAATGATATCTATACTATTTTAATTTCGATAATTCAAAGAACTCACAAGAAGTTAAAAAAAAAAAAAAGAACCTTAAATATATTCTTCTACGATCTCGACAAGAAAATCCTTCACTTCAGCAGCTGTTCCAGAAGTACCCTCTTGCTCCTCTATATCATCAACTTCTTTTGTCAGAGCTCCTCTCATCCCTTTCCTCTTTCTTGGTCTTCGACTTCGAGGTTTCTTTTTCATAGACTTGTCACCACCACCACTAGCTGGCACTACAGTATATCCTTCACTTGAATTAATAACTTCAAAATTTTTCCTGTTCTTGAACTTGGCTGCAAGTCTCCTCTTCCTCTGCGCTTCCGTTTCAAACCTATAGTGGGCCTTGAAAACATGAGACGCGAAAAATTGAGAAGTCAGGAATATCTCTTTGCATTTAGGGCAAATGTAAGGACCGAATTTTATGTTAAGAAGGCTGTGAATCCTTCCATCATTTCCACGGTCTCTATCTTCTTCATCATCAGAAATTATGATGCAATCATTTTGATGAACTCTTCTTGGAGTGTTGGAAACAAATTCTTTGAGTTGTTCCTGAGGAGGGTTTTGGTTTTGATTGTTATTATTCTCCTCCACAAACGCAGAATTCAATGGTGAAGGATCAAGAATGGCTTCAGTTTTCACCATTGGATTTGGACAGAGAACAGCATTAAGGTCTAATAAATTATAAGGTTTTGAATGGTTAGGGTTTTGTGTGGGGTTTTCAAGGTAGTTAACATTCTCAAAAGGCTCAAGATTTTGTTCAGAAATTTTGCTTGGTATGGCGCTAGAATGGCTATGCGTAAAGATTGGAAGATAAAAACCATGAACAGGTTGTTCATTTTGATTGAATGAATGATTCATAATCAACTGTTTTACCGAAGGAAAACTGAGATCTTGAGCCTCCGCCGGACTGAAAAGACGTTCTCCGGTTGAGGTTGGAGAAAGAAACGGAGTTTTCTTCACCTCGGTGACAGTGACTTCGTTGACTCCAGGCTGGTTCGGCGTCGGAACGTAGAGTTGACACTGTGAATATGAACTCTTCTAGGAGCTGAATATGGTGATGGTGATGTTGAATCACCCATTCTTTGCCTCAGAATGAGCTGGTTATGGCCAACTTCGTAGTTTGGATTGGGTTGGTTGCCTCTTTGAGAAAGGATATTCATGAATTGATGGTTCTGGTGAAGAGATTCAGTGGGATTATTGGGAAGAAGAAGAGAGTTAGAATTCGAGTTGTTGTTGAGGGGAAGTTGGTTAAGAACCATGGAGGAATGGTCGTTATTATCATTGGGGATAAAAGTTGGTCTGCCATGGGAGGGTCTGGGAGCAAAGCCGGGAGGATATCTGAGAGAATTGAGATCCATGGCTATAGAGGAGATTGAAAGAAAATTGAAGTTGTGATTAAACGAAGAGTTGCGGTTAAAGTTTTTTGTGAGTCATATTATATGGTGGCTGGAGTATTGTTTTATAGCGGAACATTATAATCTTTTTAAATAGAAAAAAGTTCCAGATTTGATTAGAGAGAAGGGAGAATCTGAGTATTCAAGATATAGAGGGTAAGTACTAGCTATATAAGACAAGTTTCATTTTAAGTTTAGTTTTTTATAATCATATTCATATTGAATGTGTGTATCATGTAATGAATTTAATTACATAAGATGAAGCAAATTACACAAGATGAAATAGGAACAATTACGCGTGCGATTATTTATATATTATTATCTTCTTCATGTTGTTATACTTGTAGCATGAAGGGAGAAGATGTCAATTTGTTGTCAATTATAATTTGAACGTCAAACTTTAGTCACCTTGATCGCTTAATCCACCTATTAACATGACATTATTTAAATCATTAACCTGTTATAAGTTGGATGGATTTTCTACCCTTTGGAACGACTATATAAACCTTATTTCTTATTTTTTAACTTAAGCATACTTCCACATGATCCAATTTCATATCTTAACACATATAATGTGAAATTACATAAATATCCTTGGTATGCACCTATGAGTATTACAAGAAGTTGTTGGTAAGTTACCAAATTTTTTAACAAGGAGTGGGTAATGTTATTGGATAGTGGTTATTGTTTTTTTAGAACTAGAAAGCCTTAGTGATAAGATGTTTACTCTAAGAAGGAAAGTGGAAGAGAAAATGAGCAGTCAAAGTTTCCGATAGAATACCTCAGTGTGAGAAAGGAGTCGTTGATAAAAGATTTGTCTTTCCGCCAAAAGTGTTTTCAACAACATAATGATGAGATGATTGTCTTTCATGCTTAGAATCGCAAGTTCTTTGGCTTCTTTTAGTCTAAGAGAGAGTGCTAGGGAACTTAAGGAACAACTTAATCATTTACTAGACAATCTAAAAGAGGTTCTTTGCCAAGATTAGGATTTAAGAAAGAAATGTGTTGTTGTCAAGGCTAAAGTTGAGATTAAGCTAGGGATATGGTTCTAAAAGTCATCCATACTATTTGGCTTCATTTCCTGAACTATGACTTTTTCTTTCGTGGTCGAAGATACAAAATGCAAACACAAGAACGGAGACAATCTTAGATTGTAAAGGATGTTAACCATGCTTGTCGAGTTAAGGTAAGAAACATAGGCAAGTCTTGGATAGGGTTTTTGGAGAACCATTACTTAGGATGTCACAAGGGTATCCCATATTCTTACTTTGGTCAAGAGGCAACACAATTTCTTTTAGGATCATCATTGCAAATCCCTTTTTTTTTTCTTTGTAATCAATTTTTTTATCAACAAAAATACATTTTGTGACATTACTGTCCTAATCCTTTATCAATATGCATAGACCAAAATGATAATATCTTGTATTTTCTTTCGTTTGAACTTAAATGAACCGGTAAATAAAGTTGTAAATAAGATCATCAAACAAAAGAAAATGATTGAGTAAAAACAAGGTTGAATAATAATAGGTTACACTGGAGAGGTATGGAGTTTGTCCTGCTAGTTGAGAAGGAATAAACATAGAGACTTAGTTAACCACCTTCTCAAAAGATGCTTGATAAGTATTCAAGTTGTTATATGTTAGTAGGGGCATGCTTGACTTTTTATCTCATCATCAAGCAAGGTCAAAATATTATTACACATGTGAGCCTTGGAGATTACAAGTATTTTTCTAGAGTGGTTTTAAATGTCATTTGGCAAAGGTGCAAAAGCCAACAAATTTAGTATGTTACGAAGAATTCAAGCCCTTTCATAGTTATCTTATCGCTCTTGTTTGATTTGAGTGTGAGAAGTCTTCTTATACAGTGTAGATGTTTTCATAATTATTTTCCTTTTGAAAATTGACTCTTTTGATCTAGTGTATAGAAAATAAACAACATTTTAATTTGGTTGAGTAGGGTTGGGGAGATAATTTTGAGGTTTAAAAGAGGTGCCCCGCTCGGAATGTGGCATGCCAACCTTTAAGATGGACTGACTTTGAAAGAGATTTTATATTGCTCTTTGAATTATCTAAAGATTAATTGCCCAAGGCTTTTTGGTGCCATTTTTTTATAAGCCTTTGTTGAAATTTATGTGAGACTTTTTATATGAGATATATTTGTTTCTCCTTTTAGTGCCCAACTATTGATGCAATTTTTCGTCGTCAATAATTGTAGGAGATGCGGAGTCTTGCATATGATAGACTATAGTAATAATAATTATAATTTAAGAAGAATTACGTAAGTTTACTAGAGTTGTGCAAGAGATAAATTAAAACAAGTAAAAAAGTTGATGAGACATAAGATTTTTTACATGGTTTTGTATGTTATTCCTCTTTGTCATCTACTTTATTTATATAAAGTTTTTGGAAAGGGAAATACATTTGGAACATCTGACTTAAGACATTAATCTATTAATTAAATTTGAATTAGAAAGAGTTATGACTATATTAACAATATCTTGTTTATGGGAAAGTTAACATTTTGTTAGTTGACTATTATAAAGGTGTTATGTTGTAGATTTGGATAGTTCCCCCTTTTAATAACATTGCGATTGCAATCTTGTCTTAAAAATAATCTTCCACTTTACAAGTTGTAAAGTTACAATCACATAGTCATTAATCACCTATTAGGATGTCTAAGCTTTAGATTGGATTCCATTAAGTTGTAGGTTTCTAGCTTAAAAACTATTTAATCACTTGTCTACTAGTTATTAAATCTGATTGCACTTCGAGGTTAGCTTCTTGGAAAATTTTAGTTTATATATAAATGAACATTTTAAATGTAAAGTACAACAAATACCAAATATACTGATTATTAGTTAATAAATTACAAAAAATGTCACTTCTGATATTTAAACAAAAATTAATGATATCAAAAAGGAATTTCCTTATATTACAAAAAGGGAGAACGATTGTTTCTCACCCAAAGCTTACCTTAATGAAAGTTTCCCACCCATTAAATTTAAAAATACAATAGAACTAATATTGAAAAGGTATAAAGGTTATTAACTTAACACCTAAAAAAAATTGATGATTAAAAATAATTTGGTGGAGAAAGAGAAACACGAAAAGGTTTGGTGGAGATTTGTTGAGATGGTGTATATCTAGTGGCAAGTTGGTAGAGAAACAATGTGACAACAACAAATCTAGTAGAGAAAGAGTGATAGTGTTGGGTGGCACAATCACATAAAGCCAATTGTGGTGCTCCAATGGCATGGGTGATAGTGGTACACGACAAAGAAAGAAAGTGATGCAACAAATCTAATGGAGTAATAGTGGTAGTGGTGGATGACACACTCATATAAAGCCAAGTGCTAAGCTTTAATGACATACATGAGGGTAATGTGACCTATCTGGTAAAGTAAAGGTGGTGGTAGTGGGTAACACAATTGCACAAAGCCAACTGCAATGCTCTAGTGGTAAGGGTGAGGGTGAAAGACCTAGATAAAAGGCACTTGTAAGAGAGGGTTGCTTTGGGTCATGTTGATGTCATCGATTTGACCAATCGATTGAAAAAGATGGATTGGTGAAAACGCAGGCTAATACTTTAATTAGGTCAAAGCTCAATCTATATTTTTAAACATTGAGGCAAATTAATCACACTAGAATTGTATCGAGATGGTAAGATTAGGTCTCAATCACACCATCCTAAAGTGGTATGATTGGGCTTAAATTATGTTATGTTGATACATTTTTTTTTGCCTAAATCGCACCGTTGCCACCATCCATATATCAATACAAACGCCAAAATATCTACTTGCATCATTACCATCCATGAATCATCCAGTGTGGAGTACCTAAAATCATCTAGAAGCAAAGAAGCTATTAGTCACACATTCCATTTAAATGAGCTAATTTCATTGGTTCATGCTTTTCAACCATCATTCTTTTTGGAAATGGATTAGAGACAATTAAGAAGCTACCATTTTACCAATGATATATTCATCTTTTCATATACTTCATAAATACGGAAAAAATTCGATTACAACTGAAAAAAACTATATCTCTACTATTGGACAAGAAAAAGTCATCGTCCTTAACAAAAATCATTATAAAGTTTTGAAAGTAATATAGTATTTTGACTTAATTGTTCTTCTACCAATTTTTTAACTTTTAAAGTTTAAAAGCTTATTAATAATGGAAGAAATTGTGTTAATTGGGATCCTTCTAAGAGGCTATTATAATTAATTCATTGAATAATTATTTGTTCATAGAAAAGGGGCTAGAGCATTACTAAGAGAGCAAACAATACTAATGTCCAATAAAATTCCCATAAAATATTCAACACAACCTTGGTTTTCAGCGGGCGGGAGGATCCGGCCTTTCAGTTTTGATTAATTAATAATATTCCTTTTAAAAAAATATAAAATGGCAATCTTTATTCGCATGTAATTATCATATTGAAATCCAATTCTTGGTCAGGATGAGAAAGATGGATCCAATTTAAGGGGGCTCCTTCTCATGCCAGATTTGATAATTTATTAGCATTAATTATCAAATCCAGAATAAGCATGAAAAAGTTTTTACATTTATTATTCTATGACATTTTTGCCAAGCAAATCTATCCTCAATATCCAACAAAGAGATTCCAAAATAATAAAACCATAATTAAAATGCCTAAAAAAAAAAAAACTCTCATTGGATTCACAAAGTATGCCTACTATGCTTTCAATAATAAATTTTGAAAATTTTAGTTTTAAAATTGACAACACAACGGAGATACAATCAAAATTGAATGGACAAAAAATGAAAAACTAAAATGAATAAATGTTAATTATCATGAAACGGGGTGTAGCATTAATTCTTTTTTTTGAGAAAATTTATTTGGGAAGTGATTTTATTTCTAGAAATTAAAATATTATAACATTAATTTGGTTGTCGTTTTATTCTGAAACTGATCCATTTAGAAATTACCAGCAAATCAAATTATGTATGTGATACATTGTATGATATAATTTGATTTTGTTGTCACTTATCAAATTCAATTAAACTTATATAAGTACTAAAATAACCGTTTCAAAGTTTGAATCAAATATTTTCGAGCATATGTTACATTTTCATTAAATTATTACCGTGTCATTGAATTAATATTGGAATGATGAACTGAGAAGATAGGCCAAAGGACTTGTTCCCACCCATAGTTTGTCATCAGAGGATAACATATATATGTTATAGAATCTAACGGTGTATTTTTTTTTAATTAGAGTAAATTTTGTATAGGTTATTAAATTGATGCATTGCGTAGATTATATTATTATTATTATTATTTATCAAATATTATATCACCATAAACTGTAAATTTTAAACCTAAAAAACTAAACACTAAAATCTAAACCCAAACTCTTAATTGATAACCTTAACCCTAAAATGTAACTTTAAACTCTAAACTTAAACCTAATTATAAACCCTAAACTTTAAATTTTAAATCTAACCCTAAATCTAAACATAAACATGAAGAACCTAATTTTAAACCCTAAAATGTAAACCTTAAACACTAAAATCTAAACCCAAACTCTTAATTGATAACCTTAACCCTAAAATGTAACTTTAAACTCTAAACTTAAACCTAATCATAAACCCTAAACTTTAAATTGTAAATCTAACCCTAAATCTAAACATAAACATGAAAAACCTAATTTAAACCCTAAAAATTAAATACTAAAACCTAAATCGAAACTCTAAACCGTTAATCTTAATCCTAAAATGTAAATCTTTGTACATCAATTGTAAATTTAAAATTGTAAATCCTAATATGTGAAAATGTAAACTTGGACATGTAAACTATATAGTATAAACCTTGTCATGTAAACCCTAATACTTATATTACAAACCCTAAAACAAAAATCCTAAACCCCAAAAATCAAACCCTAAACTGAAAAACCAAAATCCTTTTTGGTAAACCTTGATCCATCAACCTTAAATCTTAAAATGGGAACTATAATACAGAATTTTGGAAACCAAACTGGTAAAATGTGCAACACGAAATGTATACTATAATTCCTAAACCTTAAATCAGAAATCCTAAAAAATAAAGTTCATAAACCCCACAATTGTAAACCCCAAAATATAAATTTGAAATTAATATATTAGACTTACAAATGAGAACCAATATATTGTCATTGTAAGGTTTATCAAAATGTCAAGGTATGTTTTGGTTCGTTATGAACTGAAATGGGCAGAAGAATGAAAATACAATGACTTATATTAAAAGGTGATAAGATGCAATTAAAATCTTAAAGAACACCATATTAAAAGAATTGATGCAATTATTAAGTGGAGTTCTCCAGATAGACTAGAGACAAAATAAGATTAATTTATCTATGAGACTAGCAAATCTTGATAATAAAAAGTCTCTGATGAACATGTGGAATGTTTTATTAGACTCTCTATTCATTTGAAAAAATGCATTCTATCATATGTTAGAGCCACCCATCTATTAGTTAGCCCATCGATATTAAATAGTAATTATATTGTCCAACAACAACATGTAATGGATCATGGGTCCCATATATGTTGTGCAGAAAGGAAATGCGAACAACGTGGATAAAGATAAAGATGATTATATTAATGACCAAGCAAGGGTTCTCATTACTGATAATAACATAAAAGAAGAATTTAATGATGATTACTTCTATGGTCTATATGATGTATCAACATAGGACTTGTTTGGCTAAGAGAATAACATAAATAATATTCTCACTAAAAAACAAGAGTTTGAATAGAAAAAGCTTGTTTAGTATGGTATAATAGGTTTGAGTGATATTTAGGTGCCAATTCTTATGCAAGATCATGTAAGGCATTTTAGTCATTTTGATTTTTATATGAAAGTTTATTAAGTTATATATGCTCAAATGGTCAGTATAGTGGCATTTTCCTTCAAAGGATAATACTTCTAAAAGGGTTGTTATAGTTACTCTATTAAAATTTTGAGGCATTCACATACAAGGACTTTTGTAATTAATACACCATTTTTAATTTAAAATTTAAATAGAAAAGACCACTTCATTAACAAATTCATACAATAAAACCTTTTTTCATATACATTGTAATTGAAGTTGAAAATGAAGATGAAGTATATCTATGTTATTAGGGTGGGTGCCCTAGAGTTAATCATCATTGGTGTAAATATAGTGTAATTATTATTTAAATTAATAAAATGGCATTCTCTTTGTCTTAGATCTTGTTTAAATTAGATAAATGAATATAGAAAGGTAGAATTGTTATGAGAGATTCAATGCTTGACAACTAATTATAAAAACTCTATGTTCACATAAGGTGGACATTCTACAAACAACTGTAGTCTTACTATTATCTTGACTAAAGGCATGAGTAAAGTAGTTATAATTATTATAGTATTAAACAATTTTACCAAAATGTGGCAACAAATCTTATATGTCAAAGTTGTTCTCAGATAACTGACCCATTAATAGGATTCCATGTGGATGGTTATTCATATATTTATAAATTATATCATCTTAACAAATGAGAGAATATGTGATGTTTTGACTTGAAATTACCGAACCATCTTATACAAAGATCGATATGGTTTAATACCAGCCTAGTGTAGTCTTTAAGAAAAGGGTTGTCAAAAGAGTAATGATTCACTATATTAAGAGATATATGAAGTTTATGGTGGACTAATAGAGGATTCGTTATTTTTAAGCATGAGATTATCTCTGACGGGTTAACTAATGGATATCGATGAACACTTAAATTTCTGGCTATAATAGATTGAGTTGTTGCTTATTCTAATATCATTCGATCATTGATACAGACATTGGTCTATAATATCAAGGACTTTTAGAGGTAAAAACTAAATCTATACTTCAACCTCAAAGCTATATTAGATGAAATAGTCAAATTATACAAACAACCATATTATTGATAGGTTAGTAGTTAAATGCTGGCACTTTGCTATTCAGGTGGTCATGATGTCTTGTTAGAGGACAATCTTGGTCTATGTATGGATAATTGCTATATTAGAAGTTTAAAACAAATCTATGCACTACCAACTCAATGAAAAGGTTATAGTCATACACAATAGGAATTGATTAAACTTGGAGGCATAAGATTGTTTGAGATGAATCAAGTTTAGTGTTTAAATTATCAATTTTGAGTCTCATGAAGTGTTTGGACATAAAATATAGATTTTATATGGCCAAATTGAAATAATCTCAAAGTGAATAGTTGTAGTTAAAATTGTGGAATGTTGGTTTTATCCAATTGGATAATGATAAAGTTGAAAATGTATAAATGCTAAGACTTATGCATGATTGTGCATAGTTAACACACAATCATGCATCATCTATGATTGATATCATCCATGGATCTTATCTGATCAATCCATCATTAGATAATTACAAACTGTACTAGATAACATAAGTATTGGATGTACGAACATGCATCAGACATGATGGACATGCATTGTTTCTTATATAAAGATACATGATTTCATAATTTTCAAAATTTTTGCATAACCAAGCTAGTCATGCCCATACCCACCCACTCATACTCATGTACAAAAGAGCCAATAGACAATCTTGTGCACAATTTGCCTTATGCCATTCATGCTCCATATGGATACTGTGATGCAATCCTAAGCTTGGATTGAGAACGTATGTTGAGTGATCCAACAACCTTGTGGAAGTTAAAGAAGTCTTCAAACATTGGTAAGTTTTCAAAAACCCTTTATGGTTAATTAATATGCCATATTTGCAATATAATGTCTATGAATGGATCCTTATTCTCAAGGTTCATGGTTGTTTGTCTTGATTTTATTATAATTTTAAACATGTACTTATGTTGTGCTTGTTGCTTTCTATTGTCAGTAGTATCAAAGCCACGTTTAAGCATCATATTGCAAAATTAAATTTTGTTTTGATTAGAAAATATGTGTTAATTATATATTTGCTTGAAGATCAAAGTTTTAAAAATTGTAAAAATTAATGATATGTTGTTGCATATCATTCAAGATCTATAAAACATAATTTGTTGTTGTATTATTTATTTTTATGTTTATGAATTTGTTGATCTAATTGTGATTATGTATAAACTTGTAAATTTGGATTGATTAGATTCAATTTTGCATTGTCCAATGAAATTTGTATTGTTATATATCATTGCACATATTAAGAATTCATATTGGAATGAGATAAAACTTTTATGTCATATCGTCTCATTTCAAAGATACTTCATCAAAAATAGAGAATTTTCAAATATTTCACATCACAATAAAATTCTGGAAAATACACTATGTAGGGTCTTACACCATGAGTATATGACTGTGCATTAGCATAATTTCATGAATCATAGGTCATGAGTTCCTCTCATGTAGCCTTGCATGGTTATGCATCTACTCACATATCTATGCATAGGCAAAAATTGACAAATGCACAAGTTGCAAATCACACTTACACGTGCCTGTGAAATTTTGTAGTATTTCATATACGATGAGATGCACAATTGTGCGTAGGAGATGCATGCTCATATAGAGGCTCTTGTTTTAATAATGTTGACTAATATGAGACTAAACTACAACGTCTAAATCCTCTGGAGCCTAAATGTAATTCCACCAAATCTAGGAGTAAAAAATGTGATTTAACAACTCTGGAAGAATAATTAAAATTTAATTTTAATTATCTTAATGTATGCCAATGTATAATTTGCATGGTATTTGGTACACAACCAAAACCTATAGATGTTATATTTTTGGGTATGCATGTAAATTAAAAGAGTAATACTACGTATAGAAATAAATTTTACTAATTAACTCACTTGTACAACTTGATGTAACAGTATATGATTCAATGATTTTGAAGTGAGAGAAAAAATAAATAATCACATGTTACTGTCTTAACTTATAAAAATAAATTAATAATATTTGTTTGTATACATAATTTTATTCAAATTAAAATAGGGTCCACCTATCTTGCCTCTTTTTTACATTCTAGTTATACATTCTTTTCTCATCTCTCTTTCTTTGATTATAACTCAAAGTTTATAATTTTTTAAATGTAAAAATTAAAATAAATTTATTTTATTTTTAGAATAACATGTATTTAAGAGTTGATGAAATGTACTTGAAGATCAAAGACGAGAAGAACATACTTGAATATTTAAAGACTTTAAGAACAAAACTTTAAGTTGATTTCTCAATCTCTCTTAACTTAAGAGACTCGGTATTAGATAAAGTTGTGTAGTAACACATTGATATATATGTTTTAGTTTGCAGGTTACGATTTTATTTTTGTTAAACTTGCCTCACATGTGGATTAAAAATTGGTGAGACATTAATAACAAATCTGAAGCATAATAATAAGTCAAAAATAATCGGTAGCCTTTTAACATGGAGCCTTGGTTAAATCCTTTTTTGTATGATGAATAATAGGATTGGTCTTAAGGGTGAGAACACTATTAATGAATAGCTGAACAGTATGATGAATAAGATGCAATCAACAATCCCTGGAAAACATGTTCGTTTGATAATTCCTCGTAATGTATGATGCATACTATGAGCAAGCGGCACCAAATTGGTTGAGCCCATCTTGCTAGTGGGTTTAGTTTGATGGTATTTAGTGGCATAGATGTTATCGAATTAGAATTGGATGGTCTTGATTGGACCCTCCCACTACGTACTCCATACTAGTAGTGTCATCCGAAGTGATTTCTGAAAAAAAATAAAATGTTAATTTTCCAATTGTTTTATGCATTTTCAGACATTAGTTATGTTTTTATCATGAACTATTCCTGATCACATGATTGTTTGCTGAATGTATCAACGAACTAAAGAAGTTATCCTATTGCAAGTTTATCTCATTTTGCAAAGTGGGCACTGGTCTTTCAGATGTAACCAAATTGAACCCTTATTTTAGGTATTGTTTTTACACTTCCTAAGATGGTGATTAAGGCTTCTGGTGTTCTATGTGAAGAGGCTCAATGAGCCGTAATGGATAGCAATCAGAGATTTTAGGTTGAATACGTGGGAAAACATTTTTGGCTTGATGGTTATGCACATATGAAATTGTTGCTTTTGAGAAAAGAACATTTGCTTATACGATTGTTTAACGATGAAATAATATATTTTTCTTATGTACAATTTTTTATATATAAAAAAAAAAAACATATATATTATGATACTATTTAATAATTTTGATATCGTATCATTTTTGTAGTACATATAAAACTAGAAAATTTGAAAAAAAAAATATAATGAAAAAACACAATCATTAATACCGATTATGTTTAGTTGAAAAAATATCGTTATAATAAATATATAAATAGTTGCAAAATGTTAAAATTAAATACCATCAAAATACCATAAAAAACATATTACAGTTAATCATTTTTTTTTTACAAAAAAAAAAGATATATATTTTACGTTTAAATTGATTTAGTTGTTAATATCATTCATTTGCATATAATTTTTTTAGTTGTAAACGACATTAATTGAAATGTAATTTTTTAGTTGCTAATTTTAATTTATGCCTTCTTTTTTTTAATTATTAATAACATTCATTTGTGTTTAGGTTTTATAATTGCAAATACTAGTCATTAATATCTAAACTGAATAATGTTTAAACTAATTCGTAATTAATTAAATTATAATTAAAGACTAAAATACTAATGATTAAAAACAATTTTTAATGACTATTTAAAATTAGTTATGATTATCTTTTTTTTGGCAGTCATTTTGCAACAAACATGCCACTAGTTTTTAATGGACGTTAAATATAATTTTTAACTAATTCAGAATTTTTAATTTACTTAGATGTTAAATGCTAAAATTATTGTGGTCCAAGTTTCTACAAAGTGGAAAAGTGACATTTTTCTGCTTTTTAAAAAAAATTTAAATTTAAAATAATCATTAATGATGATGACAACTAAAATCATATTGAATATAATTCTAAAAGAAATTATACCAAAATGATATGAATTTAATCAAAATCATAATGATATAATATGACTTTAATAGCATTATATCATTTTATTGTGATTTTAATGTGATTTTAACCCATTTTAACTATAATTGAAATTTGGGATTGGTAAAGGTTAGACTTAGAGTTTTGGGTTTTTTCAATTGAAATTGCATTTAAAATAAGAATCATGAGAAAATATAAAAAATAAGTTTTTTTTAAAATAAATGGGGTTTATATGCCAGAACATTTTTGCAAGGAAACTTTAGAAGTGGGTCTTTGGGAGGTCAGTTGCATCACTCTTAAAGAGATGAGTTTATTTTTATTTTATAATTAACTAATCCAAGGGGAAAACTATTTTCCACCCAAATTATGTCAAAAGGACAAATTCATACTCTTAAAGCTAAAAAATGGTATTTTCCACCTTTTATCAAAAGCTAATCGAAAATTTTAACAATCAAATAATATTTTTGTCAATTTATAAAATGTGTATATATATATATATATATATATATTATAAAATAAATGTCATTCACACTCTGAATGACATTATACAATCGTAAAAATAAAAAAATAAAAAACAAGTGATTTAACACTTGTGTGATTCGATCAAACTCTTTCAATTACGTAAAATTTATTTATCTCTTGTTTGAAGACAAAATTAAGATTTTGTTGGATTAATACTTATGAATGAAAGACGAAACACAATTTTTAGACACATATAGTTCTTTTATATTTTTTTAATACTTTAATAAAGGATTAATTGTAATTAAAATTATAATTGTAGTTAGGTTATAATAAGATAAAAAACGGGGCAATGGCAACATCACTCTTTCTTTAGCTCTGCCATGTTGACTTCAAACTATTGTGAATAAACATAATCAAATTATTAATATCAGAATTCAATTTTTTTTTTTTTTAAGTCATTCCCTTTTGCTTTCAATTTCGCCTACAAAAACTCCCAAAATCAATTGAAATGTTACATTTCCCAAGTAGATTAAAATCGTCGTGAAGTATTAAAAGGGCCAAACGACTTAATTCCCATGTTAGGTTTCCCTAAATAATTTCTATTCAAAAAATTTTAAAAAGCAAATACCCTCCTTTAATTAAATTCTTTCCAATTTTATTATCATTTGTACTAAAATAGTTAAAATACCCTTTAACAAAAATAATTAATATTAATATTAAAATAATTTTTAATATAAAATAGTATTAACATAATAATAAATTAATAAGATTTAAAAAATAACATAAAAAATTTTAAAAAACAGCCACCGTTATCAATGACGTTGCCAACAATAGTAACTGTCTTTAACTTAATTGGGTGGTCATTCTATTAGCACTAGATTTGGTCTCCTTGACGGCAGAGACGGTTATTACTATGGTTTTTTTTTTTTAATAGGGTTGAATATTTATTTATTTTTTAATTTTGAGTGAAAATTTGTCGTTAAAGGAAACCTTGGGTGGGATAAGGGATTTGGCCTATTAAAAGTTCAAAAGATTACTTTCGTTTTATTTTTGAAGAACTCCAAAATTAAATTTTAGCCAAATCTGTAACAATTACTAAAACGATTATAAATGTTCTCAAACATATGAAAATATACGACAAAAATTGTAATAAATATCTTAACTAAAAGCATCGTAAATAAGTAATAATATATTAATATTTTTTATTTTAATTAATTTATTATTTGAAATTCTCCATTTACTGTTACAAATTAATGTATAAGTTTTTAATTTAATTTAACAACCACGTAATACTACATTAATTGTAGCAATAATAAAATTGTTAACAGATAACATAAAATATTATAAAAATAGTATTTTACATTTATAAAAAATAAAATAAAATATCCAATTTTGATCTATGTCATTTAAATTATAATAAAAATTATTTTGCACTTTGAATATTTTTTTTAATCAAATTGAGATTTAATCAAACAATTACTAATTTTAGTAAATAATTACATCATTTCATACCGTTTGTATGATGGTAAAAATAATTAGTATAAGTAGGGAAATTAATTAAAAAATCTATTATATATTTTATTAAAATATGTGATAAGTAGTCGTGATATGACTAGTGTGATGGACACAAATTTATGATTAATAATATGTGTTGTTACTTATCATGTCCATTAAATTTTTTTCATTTTTTCTTATTATTTCTTTTATAAAGTACATTAACATTGAATTGGAATTTTAATTATATTCATATGATTTGTGGAAAAATTAATATTAAAATAAAATTTTGATTATATTCATACAATTTATAAAAAAAAAAAAAGGTATTATAATATAACAGCATTAAAATTAAATTTTTTAATAGATAAATAAGTTAGTAAAAATTATTAGATGTAATATTATTTAAAAATAACGCGTAATTTCGGCCATGCAGCCACAATCACACTGCAAATAATGCTGAGGATGCAACTACTAGATATAAAGCTTATTCTTAAACCTCAGCTGACGACAGCCATATCAGAATTTGTTCCGGTACCAGAAAATGCCTTTTGAAGGAGAATCCTCGTCGGGCTCAACATATATGCACTCTCCAGCCTCCCTCCAAATAGCCTTGTAAAATGGTGTATCATCAAATTGGTAATACTCACCCAATACGGGCTTGATTGCTTTGGTTGCCTCCATTGCATGGTAATGTGGCATGGTGGAAAAGAGATGGTGAGCTACATGTGTATCTGTGATGTTATGGAAAACCTTGGTCAACACGCCATAGTCTCTGTCCACAGTCGACAGAGCCCCTCTCAGCCAGTCCCATTCCAACGAGTCATAATGTGGCAGCGCCACGTGCGTGTGCTGCAAGTATGTGAGTAAGACGAGGAAGCCATTGACGATAAGTAATGGAACTCCGTAGATGCATACAAGCCAAGCTAGTCCTTTCGCCATCGCGACAAGGTAGATAACATATATTGCAGCGAAGATGCCAGCATCAGAAATGAAAATTTGAATCCTCTCGCGCTCTGAGTATATGGGACCGTAGGGATCATAATGGCACGCAAAACGATCATAGGGCCTGCCTGACACATTGAAAGTTAAGTACGAAGGCCAGCCGAGAGTGAGTGTGACTAAAAGGGTGAGAGCTCTCCCCGGAGGGTTGTTCAAGTATTTGGAAAACCATGGAATTTTAGATTTGGTTTTCGGGACGAATACTTCGTCGCGCTCGAGAGAACCAGTGTTTGAGTGGTGGCGGCGGTGACTGTATTTCCACGAGAAGTAGGGGACTAAAAGGGCCGAGTGGAGGATCAGGCCAACAGTGTCATCAACCCATTGGTAGTCACTAAAGGCATGGTGACCACACTCATGGGCTATAACCCAGACGCCAGTGAGAACACTGCCTTGTAAAATCCAGTAAACAGGCCACACAAAGTAGCTAAGCGGATAAGGGAGGAGAGGGAAATACTTGGAGGCAATGAAGTAAAAGACAGATACCAAGGTAAGGTCATAAACAACATAGGAGAATGACCGGACAAGCGAGCGCTGGAAGCAGTGAGGCGGAATGGCTTTCTTGAGTTGGCCAAGAGTGACGAGAGGCTTCGTAGACGGTGCACGCCGGACAGAGCTTTCTTTCCCTGCGTGCTTACCGTCGGCCACACTCATCCGGTCACCGGCTTCCATTCTTGCGTACCTGAATTTCAAATGTAGGCTCACGTTAGCTAAATTTCCTGTTAAATTTGCTAGAAACAACAGCCAATATTTAGTACATTAAAAAGGGCAAATTAAAGCAAAACTTAATGATATACAGCAGGCAACCCAGGAGGAGTAATAGATCATAGAATCGGTAAATTTGTATGACGGACAAGTTCATAATGGTAAGGGTCCACTCTAAATTATTAATGCATGCTGTGAGGTCAGAAAATGTCAAGAAAAATAAGTGTAAATACATTCATATCCAACCTCAACTCCGCCCATATTTAATCACAACAGTATGGTCTGATAATAGGCCTACGACCAGTTCGACCTAAACAAATAAAAACAAAAAGATTTCCCATCGAAGATGGGTGGTTGAGTTTTCGGAAAAAAAATGTGTGAACAAAATAGATTGTCACGTGAATGTGAACGTCGAGCACAATGTCTCCAAATTTACATTCCCATATGCTATGGAAATGAAAGTGGTTGAAAATATAACTATAATTAAGATGGCACTTATCAGAAACTTAAACAGATATATTTTGCCCACACGCAACAAGTTGCCTGTCATTTCATAAACCTCATTCATATACAGATTATATTAGTTCTGATATCCTAGTACAAGATTATTCGACTTTGAACAGTCTATCTGTGAGAATTTAGTTCAATTCCCCGAGGCATACATTGTCAAAGAATGCTTAATATTTTAAAGATACTAAAAAATCCTGCGTATTGGAAACATAATTCTATTTTCTTCGGAAGCTCAAAAGCAAATCTAACAGGATATTCTGTCAAACTCAATGTTATTAGAAGTTAATCAAGAAATAGCTTTTTCTAAAAACAGAAATATATTTTATAATAGAAGAAAAAAATAAGGAAAAAAATGCAAGAATTAATAGAGCGTGAATAAGCAGTCAATCAGTTAATTACAAATTATATACGTCCAGAGAAGATATAGTAATAAAAAAATTAGCTTTAAAAAAAAAAACTAAATATAGCAATCAAAATAAGTTACAAAATAATAATAAAAAAACGACGTTAATGCCAAGAAAATGATGGGGAAAGAATAGATAAAATAAATAAATAAATGAACAGAAACTGCAGATAATCAGGGAAATATCTTGAGCGCCTGAAATAACTGACTTCTTCTCCAGTATTGTCTCACAAGCCAGAGACGTCCTCATTGTAACCAAAACCACAAACACCATTATCCTCTTCATTGTTTGATGATTTGACTCTATTAAAAGAAAAAGAAGATAAACACTAACCTGACAAGCCATTTTAGATATCAATCTATCGAATCTAATTCAGTTTAAATAGTTGTGGGATTCAAAAGTGATGATACATCGTTATTTATCTGATATATCTTTTTTTTTTTTCAAGAACTGAAAACTTTTTAATCTGTTCATAAATCTGAGTTTTAATCTCAAAGAATTCTACTTAAATTATGTAAAAAGATTCAAGGAAAATACATAATATTTATAAGTCTTATAAATGGAAATTTTCATATGGGTATTTTGAAAATTCTTTTCGTGATAATTTTCACCCAGAAACAGAGAAGAATGGAAAGAGAACACGCATTGTACTAAAAAAACACAAAAAATGAGATAAAATTATAAAATAAGAGCTGCATGGATATGCATCTATCTAGGCATGCATTAAGAAGTACCTAATGCAATAGGTGACTTTTCTGGAAGCACTGCAGGAAGGA
>JAJEJH010001056.1:0-50088 GCA_026122585.1 Anacardium occidentale | reverse complement strand
GGGCAAAGGAACAACCCATTGTTCATCTCTTCGATCTTGGACAAAGATAACTTGTTGAGCCTAAGATGCAAACACAAAAGGTTCATCAAGTATATGATCACTAGTGTGAATTAGGTGAGCAAAACTTATTAATGTAAATCCTGTGCGTCCTGTGTTATCCCTTTATCATAAGTAACATCAACCCAGTCACATCTAAATAGTACAATCTTAAATTCATTGTAATAGTTGAGTTTAATAATATCAGTCAATGCACCATAATAAGTCACATCGCATAACATCGGCTTTGAGTCGCTACTACTGGCATAACTTTGGGTTTTGGCTACCACCATAACTCCACAATTCTGTGTACTCATGTCTTTCTCATATTCCTTCGTTCGAAATCTATACCCGTTATACAAATCAAAACATTTGAACCTCTTTGTTATATAGTTTGGACCACGCGCAAGGGTTTTGATTTTAGTAATGAGATGCTCATCGTCGTTAATGTCCAAATCTTTTGCCTAAAAGCAACATAAATAGTTATTTGTTAATGTCTACTAATATACACATATATAACGAGAATTATATATCAAAAAAGAAATTTCATTTACTTTTACGTTGAACCATTCATGAAAGGATTCGCTGTGTAAGCGGTCAATCTCATGTTGAGTTAGTCGTCGTCGACGATGCTGTCTTTTGATAGCGCTGACATGTTCTCTGTAATTTATGGACAAATGAGTATAATATCATCACAATTTGATGTCGATTTATTCATATATATGTTCATCGTCAAAGATAACTTACTCTCGGCACCTTCGAACTATATCTTGAAAAGAACGTAACGTTGTGCCTGAACCCACATATTTTCATCCATCATGAAACCCTGAATATTTCCAGAAGGTTATCCAACCTGGGGAAATATGATTGCCTTGGACCCAGGTGCATTAGTTATGTTTTTTTGGCCCTATGATGATTTGCTGTCATCTAAATATTAGACGCAAAATGCCAAACACTCTGAAGCAAGAAACGCTTCAGCAATCGAACCCTCTGGATGAGCTTTATTCTGGACAGTTGATTTTAAAGTACCTAATGACTTGATGAATGATAGAGTATGAGCTTACTTTCAAGAAAAGTGTAGGACACCTCAGAAGGGTATTACTGTTCACTGCTTTAAATAATATAATAATAAATAAATAAAGAAAATAAGGTCAATAATACCCAACCGAAATGTCTAAGCTGATCTGAAATACTGCAGCGGAAAAACCTATGGTACTAATGTATACATAAACATATACATGCCCAAATAAAAACTTGATTATATTAAAATATTCGTGGAACGTGTGTAATAAAAACATGTGCAGTTACATGCAAAGAAAAACTGTACAAGCATGCAAACCGAAGCATGCTGTAAAATAAATACAAACTGATCCTAGACGACAGCCAACTCCTCCTCCCAGCTTCCAAAACTCACCTGCAAGGGAAAGGAAAGTAGGGAGTGAGTGATACAATCACTCAGTAAGCACTTCCTATCTCTGACCCTAAACCAATCCTTCTCGAAGGATTGCCACCTCATCTCAAACAGAATAGACTCATACTACTATTCTTCTCTTTACTGATTGGATACTTTCTCATACCGGATCGTAAAATATGTATATGAGTATACGTAAACTGTAGCATCCCAGATTAGAAAGCCCTTAGGGGAAGAGTTTTGGGGTTAGAAATCGAATTTAGAAAGAGATTGGGAGTCTAGATAAGTTCAGGGGTGAGTTAGTAAGTTTTCAGAGCTGTGTGGCTTTCGTAGGAATCCTTTCGGAAGGATTCGATTAGGTAAGTGAGCGAGAAATGGATTAAGTCCATTTTCCATTGTGCACGCCCGTGCACCCTTGATGCACGACCGTGCATGGCCTAGTATATAAGTGGGGCCATGAGTTAAGTCATTCTTTTCTCACCCATTTTCATTTTTTCAGCAATTTCTCTCTTCATTTCAGTTCCTCCCGTCCCTAAAGAGGAAATTCAGCAGCAAATAGCTCCCGATCAAGTTAGAGAGCGAAGAGAATAGTTTGAAAGTTAACTTTCCGAAGCGATGGCGCTAGGTAAGTGTTCTTTCACTTCTTCTCGCAATTTCCCAGCATGTTTGATGAGTTGTGGTGCTTGGATGAATGTTATGCATGTTATATGATGATGGTTGATGTGTGAAATGTTGATTTTAGCCATCTTTGATCCATGCATGTGGTTGATCATGTTTAGTGAGAGAAAGTTGGCATGCTTGCATGGTGGATTGATGTATACTTGATGCATGTTGTGTTTGAGGCTTGAATTGTGTTGCTTGGGATGCTGGGAATGCATGTTTAAAGTGATTTGGTGAATGGATGAGAAATGGTTGGCATTTTATGCGTTTTTCGACGGTGCTCTTGTTGAAGAACAAGACGCACGACCGTGCACCTGTATGGCACGACCGTGAGTCTTCCTTTTTCCAGATGCACGCCCGTGTGCACGTCGTGTGCACGACCAGAAAATGTGCAGACACACACGCTCGTGTGTCTGCACATGCACGCCCGTGCATGCGCTTTCAGTAAGAAATTTTCCAGAATTCCAGTAGCTTGCACGGTCTAGCGCACGACCCCGTGCGTCCAAGCTCACGCCCGTGCACTTTTCCTGCACGCCCGTGCACCTGTAGATTTTCAGAAAAAGAATTAAAAATGAGAAATAAAGCATGTGCATTCAGATTAAAGATATAAATACTTCAGATAAGCATCAGGCAAGCACGAATTTAGATAATAAGCTGCATATGCATATCATGGTCATGTAGCTTCAGAAAGGATCAAGAGATTTGAATCCAGTAGTATTCAATATTCAGAGCCCGATGTACGGGTGAGAACATTAGGTGGAACACGAGGAGGCATCTGTGGGATTCAGCCTTCTGACACCAGTCAGGACGCTTAGTAGTATTTCAGATTCAGTTTCTGACACCAGTCAAAATATTCAGCAGCATTCAGATTTTACCATCTGACACCAATCAGATTGGGCAGCAGTATTCAGATTCAGCTTTCTAGCCAGTAGCTAGACTGTTCAGCCCACATAGCTAGGATGCCAAATCCCTATGTCCACCAGTCTGATCAGCACAACAGATATCTTCGGGTACATTCAGATAGAGGTATTTAGATGCATGTATCCATGAGATATTTCAGTAGCATGACATGACATACACATCATGACATGAATATTATTGATATCAGTAAATGAATCAGATATTCAGAATAACTGTTTCAGATTCTAACAAGTGTGTAGATGTATGATTAGGGCCGAGACTCAGGTATGTTTGATTATTGTGATTGTGGTGCTTGCTCGAGTTTTGAGGGAAATAAGAAGTGCTTATTGGGTGATCTTTATCACTCATCCCCCTCATTCTTTCATCCTTTTAGGTGTTCGTGCTGGTTCCGAGGAGTGGTTGGATTGAGGCTGACAGGAGAGGGCCCACACCGCGATCTCAGTTTGTACAGTTTTTAGTTTTGGACCTGTGTGGTCATATTGTACATATTTTTTTGTATCCGGATATACGGAAACAGTATATGTACGTATGAAAAAGGCCAATGGGCCCATTGTACAGGACAACATGTATGTTTCAGTATGTATATGTACATTTCAGCTTCCGCTTTGTATTCTGAATGTATAGCAGATTTCAGAGGAAGTTTATTTATTTTTCATAGGATTCTCGTCGCGGGTACCCGAGTTTTCAGATTATTAATAAAAAGGCCTCTCAGTATTCAGTAGTAGGGGTACTCATGGCGGCGGGTCCTACATAAACAACCTAGAGTGAAGAGTAATCCAAACGGTCAAACTTGACTTACTAATCTCTCTTACTGATAATCATTATCTTTACTGTTCCATTCTATTACTGTTTTCTGTACTTCATGTGTCATTACGTGGCTTTTCATGTTCTGATATGCTGCTGTTCGTGTCTTTTACATGCTGTTTCATATTCTGTTCATTTACTGTTTCTTACTGTTTTATCATTCTCTGAATGATATGCTGAGGTGTCATATAATAATGACATGCTATGCAGTATGCTGAAAACATAACTAGGCCTGGGCCTGTATACTGAAAATAATTTTCTGAAAACTGTTCATTGAAAACTATGTTAGATCCTAGGATCCCATTTATGAAATCATATAAAAGCTTTATCTAAAAGCTATGCTGAAAACTATGTACCCTAGGGTACCATGATATACTGAAAACTGTGCTACGCAGACTGATGAATACAGAGATTCGGCACCCTGGCCATGTGAGTTTCCTCGCAAACACGTGTCATAAACTGTATGGGTCACGTGATGTCTCAGGCCTTGGCCTGGAAACTGATATGAACTGAGCGCCTCGTGCTATACTGCATCTGATCCTGGGATCAGAAAACCTAAATCTGCTAGCTGAGTAACCCGACATATGCCAATACATAAGGCTAGTAATGAGCATATAGCTCCTGGTGCAACGGGTGCTGAAACTCACAAGTACCCTCTCGTATTCACTCCTGGAATCTATGTTTTTCAACTGAAAACATGAATTCAGATCCTTGGATCCATTTCTGAAATCACTGGATGGCATGCCCTGCTATGCTGTATGTATGATGCATCATGTATTCTTATTTGAGCTCATTTTACTGTTTTCTATCGCTTGAATAGGGTTTATTGTGCACATTTCTCATTTAAAGCTTATTTTTCTCTTTTCTGCCTGACGCACGGGCGTACGTGTCGTATGCACAGACGTGCATAAGCTTACACGGGACCGTGAGCATGTCGTGCATGTGGTCGTGTAAGGTTCTGGAATTTCATGCATTTTTTGAATTTCCTCATGGTGCACGGGCGTGCATGAACTATGTTCGGTCGTGACCCTGCAAATTAGGGCACGCATGGCTACGAGAACACGGTCGTGACCATGCAGATAATGCAGTGTGCACGGGCGTGCATCCTGCTCTGCACTTGCGTAACCCCTTGGAATCAACTCGAGTCCCAGCCAAAACTCAATTCAAAGGCATAATAAACATATCTCACATGCAAAACACTTCATATAAGCATAATATCTCTTTCAACAACTTCAAATCCCAAGCCAATCATCCAATCCATGGCAAAACATATATATAAACATATATTCTCACACATAACATATATATATGCATCAATCATCATCATAATCATCTCAAATCATCATTAGCACACAAGGAGAACATCACAAGCATGCTGGAAACGGATCTCATGCATCCAAGCACGCATCAAGCAAATCAAAACACAAGGGAAAGAGGTAAGAAGCACCTACCTCAAGACATGCTTTCTCTCTCAAAAAAATCGAAGGCTCAAGCTGGATTGGACGATCCTGAAAGCTGCTCTTCCCTCCTAGGGTTGAGGTTCTCTGAAATTGAAAGGAAAACTTTGGGTGAAAATGAGTTTGGAAACGGATAAGCGCGACTTAAAACCAAAGTGACTGAAACAATACGGACGCACGAGCGTGCACCTCTCATGCACAGTCGTGCATCCTGGGAAAATTACAAAAATGTCATTTTCCCGCGCTCGCATGCAAATCCTCCCAATCGGATCCATACGCAAGCCACCAAATTCTACAAAATGCTCTAATTCACCCCAAAACATTCTCACAACCCTATAATTCTCAAAATTCTCAATCTGACCCCAGATTAGAAGCTTAAAAGACCAAACTAACCCTGGGATGTTGCAAAAAGACTATGAAGTATATTTATTTATAACATTTACCTTTCGATTGGATACATCCATTGGTACTGCACTGGCCCAGCAAGCCTCGCTTCTGTAACCAGATGAACAACCAAATGCACCATAATTATGAAAAATACATGGGGAAAATTTTTTTTCATATTGCAGAGTGTGAGCACAATCTTTCTTTCAAGTTGCTCGAGATCACAGATTCGAAGTGACTTAGCACACAAAGCTCGAAAGAAGTTTGATAGTTCAGTCAGAATAGAACTTACTTTTGTAGGCAATGCACCTCGTAATGCAAATGGAAGAAGTTGTTGTATTAATACGTGACAATCATGAGTTTTTAAACTAGATAATTTGTGTTGTTTATGAACACATCGTGAAATGTTTGAGGCAAAACCATCTAGGAGCTTAACTTGTTCCAACACTCCATAAAATTTTTTTTTCTCATGTGACGCCATCGTATAGCAGGCCGGAGGTAAATAGGTTTTTCCTAAATCCCACTGTTGAGGCCATAACTCCTTCCTTATGTTTATCTCTTGCAAGTCCTGACGAGCATGAATGTTATCCTCTGACTTTTTATCAATATTGAGAATTGTATTTATCATATTGTCACAAACATTTTTCTCAATGTGCATCACATCAAAGTTATGTCTTATTAAATGCGATTGCCAATAAAGTAAGTGGAAGAAATTTTTGTTTTTTTTCCATGTTTTTGGTTTGACCCTCGTAACTTATTTAGGCATCTTTTCGTATCTGAACTAGATATTTGTCAATTGATCTAAGATTACAAACCCAGACGGTGGAACCAGAGTAGAACTTAATTCGATTGTCCCATCAAATGATTTTGCATCAAAGCGAGACTTATGAGTGATATCCAAAAACCGACGATGACCTATGAAATAAAACTTTTTACCATTCGTCAGATGCCTGGAGTTTGTCTCTGTATTACAACAAGGACATGCAAAACAACTATGAATGTTCCGCCCAAAGAGATTACCATAAGCTGGAAAATCATTTATAGTCCACATAATTGCTGCATGCAATTGAAACATTTGATTCGATGCAAAACAACCGGCCATATGCTGTAACTGCTTTGCATAGTACCAAACAGATTGAAACCATCGCTCGCTAAACCCAATCTAATATTACGTGGTTCTTCATCAAATGTAGGGTAGATCGAGTTTAAGCTTTTTCATGCTTTTGAGTCAGTCGGATGTCTCATAATTCCATCCTTGGTACGATGTTTATCATGCCAAGTCATCAATTTTGAAGTTTTTGGGGACATGAATAACCTTTGCAGTCTCGGCTTGATAGGAAAATACCGTAACGCTTTCGATGAAATTTGTTTTTCCTTGACCAAATTAGAAATTCCTATGGCACTAGATGAATCACTCTTAGAATTTCTCTACCAAGATGCCCCACAAACTGAGCATAAGTCACCAGAAGCCTTTTCTTTCCAAAATAACATACAATTATTAGGACAAACATGAATTTTCACATATTTAAGTCCTAAGGCTTCAATAATCTTTTTGGTTTCATGAAAAGAGTTTGGTAGTGTCTCACCCTTTAGAAAAACATCTTTTAAAAGCTTAATTAAAGCATTAACTGATTCGTTAGACCAACCGTAACGACATTTTAAATTATAGAGATACAAAACGAATGACAGTTTAGTGAAATTCTCACACCTTGGATATAATTCTTCCTTAGCATCTTCTGTTAATTTCCTAAAGTCTTCCTTTTCTCCAACAAAATATTCTGGATGTTCTTCCATCATAGTATTATCGATGTTGGGCTCAATTGCATCTCTGTCATGATTACATGTATCGAAAAGTTGTCTAGATACCCCAAAAATATCAAGTAACATTTCTGTTATAGAATTATCTGTACTCAGTTCTTTTTGTACTTGGATGTCTGGGGTTGACTCTTGTGTGACCATAGATTCACCGTGACAATACCAAGTCTTATAACCAACCATAAATCCATGAACCACTAAATGGTCATACAGTTCTATCCGATTTTTGTAGTAGTAATTAACACACTTTCTACAAGGACATGAAACATTGTCAGTACTTGATTTACCTTAAAATGTAAAATCAAGGAAGCTATTCAACCTTTCTAAAAATTCTGCGGTAACTATTGGTAAACTCATCTAGCTCCTACACTTGCGAGTATCTATAACAACATACTGATAGATAATAACACAGTTAAAATTATACCTAATGTAACCACCAAATCAATCAGATCATGTAAAATTACACAGTTAAAATTATGTCTATTTATCACTCTTAACATAAAATCTTTGATAAAATTTTTATTTATCTTTGAAATGTGTTATTGTGATTATAAATCTGAATCACGGATTCAAATGTGAATAAACTCAAATAAAATTTAATTTTAGATTATATTAAATCTAAAAAAAATTAAGTTTAGATCAATGAATTAAGATTCAAATTTAATATTTAATTCATATATGAAAATTAGGAAATGAATTAAAATAAAAACTATAATAAAATTAATGGTCAATTTGACATGCTATCTAAGAAAATCCGAACCCAATAATTTGACGAGAATCAAGGGTACTCATGGATTAATCCTCTTAAAAAGTATATGTATTATTTATTAAGGTTTTTGAATAATTAATATATTCATTAGTAGTATTAGCAGTTGAACTCAAAAAGAAGAAGCCCTTCTTTTTCATTTTTCAATATTAAAAAAATAAATAATAATGATTTGGTATTTTGTTGTAGATATTTTAGAATGACATTAGAGTTCGGGGATTCAAAAGGTGGAAAAGATTTTAGGTGAAACATTTGGTGGGAAAATGTAATTAACTCTTTTTAAAATAAAAAAAGAAATTAAGAAATTGCCTTTTAATAATTTCACTCTTAACATGACAAACTATAAACTATTCATAAAACATAGTTGACTTCACCATGTGGCTTTCACAAGTTTGGGATTCATAAAATATATATAATAATGGGGATTTTGTAATTATAATAATCCAAGGCTGAAATTTGGAAATAAAATATACAAAGTTTGATTACGAAGATGATTAGTTGCTTAATCACTAAGGATTTCTAGCTTGTATTTTAAAAGAGTAATTATATATATATATACACACACTTTTTTTAATATAAATTTGTATATATAAATGATATATCATCGTATTATTGAATGTTAATTTATCTTTAATTTAAAATCATCTAATCATATTTAAATTATATGATAACATATTATTTGATGTACAAATGATATTCAAAAGTGTATGTGCATAATTTTAATTTTATTGTTTTCAAAATAATGAAGGATCGGGGGGGACTAATAGGTGAGATTTGAAAAGATTTATTTATTTACTTTTTCTCGATTTCATTCCTCCATTAAATTTCCTATCTTGGTTTATAAAAATTTTCAAATCAAACTAAAAAGAATACTTTGGTAAAATCTGAAATCAAACTAAAACATTCCCACTTGTGTTTCGAACCAGATTAACATAAACACTAGAATATTTTATTATCTTGCTCTAGATTTGAACATTTTTAGTATATATTCAAATTATGAAATTTTTTTTTATCCATAAATACAAAGGTTTGTGTACATGGCTAAGGACGGGCCTTGTGGGCCGACCCAAATACAGAAGCCATGTGGAAGGTGATATGATAACTTTCTCAAGGGAAGCAGATGATGCCAATGGAGTGGCATTTAGAATCAAAGCACGTAGGACAATATTACGGCAATTGGGTACATATATTGAACAAGATGTGTAGTATACCCTGATGATCAATTGCCAACGAAAGCCTAAAAGTTTCTTAACAATATACACTACAGCAGAATGCCGACGTTTAATAAAAAAAAAAAATGAAAACCTTCCACGAAAAAAAAATAATTTTTTTTCCTTTTCTATG
The DNA here is from genome assembly GCA_026122585.1 of Anacardium occidentale. Lineage (NCBI taxonomy): Eukaryota > Viridiplantae > Streptophyta > Magnoliopsida > Sapindales > Anacardiaceae > Anacardium > Anacardium occidentale. Next base: position 40,490 of record JAJEJH010001056.1, on the reverse strand, counting down.
ATAAAAATCTGTGCATTGTATTACTAATTGGTTTCAGATAATGATTCAATCAAACACTTCCAACTCAAAACCACATACAAACCAACCCTCCAATCGATTGGATTTCAATCATTTGCTCCAAATTCAGTTACAAAACTTAATACTTTAATAAATAACAAATAATAAAAATTAATACAAAACTTACAATTTCATCTCCAAATGATCGCCAAGCTGAAGAAGAGAAGAATGTCGTCGCCAAATGAAGAAGAAATGGTTGAAAACCGTCGAAAACATGTCTGGAACCGGCGAACACTTCCCCAAAACTAAGCCATGTACATACGATCGTAAATTGCCACTGTTTGTTATCGTAATCATCCACTGTTCAGCCACCTTCTACTATTGCCACTGTTGAGCAATGTTAGTCTCCTCATACTAACAAGTACAGATCTTTGGATTTGATGATTATTGTTGATTTTTTTTTTTTTGGGGGGGTTTTCAATGCACTCTCAGGTGTGTCTAAAAGGTTAGGAGAACAATTTTCTACTTACAAGATTCTCTGAAGTGCAGAAGAAATTCGGAACAAGAGGTGAGATAAATGGTTAATTTTTCTTTTTCTGTTTTTTGTTTCCTGTTTCAGGTTTCTGGATTGTATTTATGGGGTTTCAATATATCAGCTATATAAATGGTTACTGAAATTCAACTGGTGTTTGGTGTTTGAAAATTAATTGGTGTTGTAGAAAGTTAACGCCCACCACCGATGTCTTCACTAGAAATGTATCAAAGTAAAAATTGATTATTTAATTCTGTGGATAGAGTAGACATTTGAAACTTGAAACTGCTCTTAGAACTTTAATGCATATATATTATGCATAAAAGTGATTGTGCATAGTTTATTTTGCTTGGATTTAGTATTATAATTCCTGTTGATTTCGTTGATGTTTGTCCTATGTCTGGCTCTTTAAATTGTGTTCGTAAGTTGAGTGTTAACGCGTCTCAGCATGTGCAGGACTTTATTCGTATGGTGGATTTGGGGAATAAAATCAGTTGGCAGACAACTTGGTTGGTGCTCAATCTCCCCAACATTTTATTCTTTTAACTACTTCATGGTCATGTGTTGCATAGTGGTTTTAAGTAAGACGTTTTTAGTATTATTCAAATCAACTAGGAATTCATCTGTGGGTATTCACTACCAAATCTAGCTATGCCATCATTACTTGTTGCCTGATTCAAGACACCTGAATATATCATTCCCAAACAACTTCTACAACTCGCAGATTACTAATGTTGTGCACATTGAATCAAATTTGAATAAGTTTATTTGCATCTTAGTAGGAAAATTGCTTTCTGACCTTAAATCTAAACTTATTTTTTGTATATCAATTTTATTTAGTTTAGCCCATTAGCTTAGCAAATCTTTGCTATTATTAATACAGGAGATGATTTCTATAGAACTCATTATTTTAACTACACCGTCTATAATCGTATTCGTATTTTGAACTACCATTTCTATCTATCTAGCATAATAGGTTATATGACTGCAATTGTCTTCGAACAATATTTGTACCAAATTCATCTTGAATCAAGGAAGTAAAACTAATGCCTTCTTTGACTAAATTTCCTCTGTGAATATGAATAATTGATTGCAAACTGCATATTTTATGTCAAAATTAAAGTTGGTGATGATCCCTGTTTGTTAATTAAAATAAATATTTTAATTATATGTCTTATACGTTCTTTTCATATGTTTGTTCTAATTAACTGTGTATATGGACACATACATGTACAATTCTATGAATAAAAACTTTTATATGTTTTGATAAAAAATAAAACCTGAAATCTTGTTAGATTTAAATATAGTTGCATGCATGTATACCGCCTTTTTTTTTTTTTTTTTTTTTTCTTTTTGGTGGTTTATCTTACAATTATGCATCAAAATTCTCTATTAATTCTTTCTTTATATGGTTGTAAATTCTGACAAATTCCAGGCATCTTATATTGCTTTAAATGTACACTAGTTATCGAATTTTATGGGTTAATTTCATTGGGTAATGTTACATACATAAGTGAATTTTTATGAAAAAAATTGTAATTGAATTGTTATCCTAATTTATTGATTTTGTCAAACGAAGTGTATGCTTCCTTTTCATTTGAGCAGCGAAATTATCTGGAAGATTTTCCTATATCATTTATAATTTTTGTTCATATCATTTTGTATGGTGGGTAGTTTGCTCATAATTGCAGCTGCCACCTATTTCCATGAAACTCACCCATTTTCATCTGATCGTTGTCTCGCCACCGTCTGCCCTTGAGCCATCGAGCCATCGTCTATCATTGTCACTGTTGGGCAAGGTTAGTCTTCTCATATTAACGACATTAACTTCGTATTTTCTAGATTTACCAAAAATAATAATTACATATTGAAATAGTTCTTGACAAATTTAGATGGTTTCATTGTGCATGTAGTTTTGGTTTAGGGTTAACTGAAATTTATTGATAAAATTGTTGAGATTACTATGAATTTAGATTATGAAATTCAATTGATTGAAGAACTGATTTATGTGTATTATTGAAGTATTATAGAGACTTATGTAATTTTATATGATTATTATTTTTTAACATAAGAATACTTGTTATTGAAGTGTTATTAAGGCTTAGAAAGTATAGTAGTAATGATCAAGTAAGTTCCATATCCTAGTGATAGATTTTGTTAGTGGCCATCCAGGAAACAGCCAGTCTAATTTAGAAAAATTGAGTAAGCAAGTTTTCCTAGTTTTGTTCATAAACACCCTATACATTCAAAGCATCACCAAAGCTATGCAAAGTAATCAAAAGGGCCAACTATTTTATTGAATCCACAACAATTTGAGTGCCAGCAAAAGACTTTTGTTCTCAATCTAAGTGAGATCCTGATTCACTGTATCTAGTCAATGGCTTAACCATGTAGACGCAGCACTAAACCAAAGCATTTGCGACTATCTTTGGAATTGAATAAATTGCATCTTAGAGTTCAAGAACTTAATAATCAAATTCTTTAAAACCTATGTCCCTGGCAGATTTAGTGATACTTATTTAAGCTATATTTAATATTAACTCCAATGGACTAAATTCAAAATTTTCAATATTCTCATTATAGATAATTAACTTATAGACACGTGTAAGGAAACCAAGATGTAAACAACCAGAAACACTATATATATGGCTACAAAACTAAGATGCCTAGGTTAGTCCCCTGTGTAAAGTGTAGACTACTATTTACTTTAATCAGTATCACCAGCTCATCATTAAAGGTAGCTTTTAAAGACATAAATGCCTAGGTTAGTCCTCTGAAGGGGGTTCTCCTTCTCTTTTACTCTATTTGAAAGTTGCTCACTTTTGTATCTCATCTAAGTGTAGACCATTTGGTATTATATATAGTTCCGACGTCACTAGTCATCTGTATTTAGCATTAGACTATCCGCTTGTATGTTTGACTATGAATATTGCTTGTTTTGTATGGTTTCATTAGAAATGTTATATGTATGATTATAAGTATCCTAGTGTGCATTATTTCAATCTGCTTGCAATATTTTGAATGATGGGGTTACGCCCTCATTGTATGTATGTATCTCTTCTATGCCTGTATATACATGTATATGTAAATATATAAGTGTTCATTGTTTTTGTTGTAATGCTTGAATGTATAAATGTTATAGAAAGAATCATATGTATGTCTATTTTGTTGTAAATATGTTGATATTGCTTGAAATCGCAACGTAGAATTATTTTTTTGTAAATATATGCATGTTGCACTTATTGATTGTTTGAGCAATAGGTGGATGGACACGAAAGAATACGTGGATGTTCATCTAGTGGATTTTCATCTAATGGACGTCTATACATCATTCAAATGTTGACCACGTGTCATTTGAGTGACAAATTTTAAGTGAACAAATGTTTATTCAGTCATTTGTGATCTTGTTTCATCTCCCTACATAAATCATCACAATTTTGCATGATAAGAATACATTCATGGATGGATATTGATCAAAGAGCAAATGTGTCATTATTTTTATAGATGTATCTGATCGATGTGTATCTATTGTGTTGATCTGAAATAGAGGTCCCTTAATCTTCAATTAAATGATCTTCAAACATTCATAAAGCTCCTCTCAAAATCTAGCCATGAAGAAGCAATAAAACATGCAAGTTTCAAGCAATATTCAACCTAGGCTATGTAATCTTCAGTCACAACACAAATATTACAACTTACTTGGTTAAATAAGGAGCAAGATAAATCACTCAAGTCTAAAGGAATAACTTTTACCAACTTGAGGTTGAATCGAGTTTAAAGAGGAATTTAATACAAACTTAAAGAAGATTTCAGTAACTTGTAACTAGTTTTCATCCGCTTGAATCTCCATTACCAATATTCTCTTGCCAACAAGATTGGATAAAGACAATTGATTTCACAAGGGCCAACAATTCACCAAGGAACAAAAGAAAGAGATAACTCTCTCAATTTCAAGTTCTAATTCATCAAAAGCTTTTTACAAAAGAATTTAGATGCCTTTATATAGGCAAGTACAAACTATGGTTAAAAATAACTAAACCCTTTTAACTTAAAACTATAATATAAATTACATATATGCTAATTAAAATGAAATGAAAAAATAGCCAAGTAACTAAATAACAAAACACCTAAATTAAAATAAAACATATACAAAATATTAACAAGGTACATGTATGCTTCTTTAGTCTTCACATCAACTCTTCTTACAATGGAAATCCTTTGTGCTTGATCTTTACCTTGATGAATTGGTTCTTGAATTAAGAGTTATTTGCACCCAAATAATGTTAAATGACCCAAAGAATTCATTACAAGTTGATAGGAGAAACTTAGAGTGAAGTGTACATGCTTGGGAACCTTGGAAATGCATAGGAGAATCATGGAATTTGGAAGGCCAATGCTGGGATTTTAGGCACTATAGTGCATTGAAAAAGCTTGTTGGGCAAAAGCTAGAAGTTGTAGCACTGTGTTGCAGTGTGCAAGCAAGACAAATAAGTTGCCTTATCTTTTCCAACTCTATTCTCACTCGGTTTTTGCATGATTCGACTCTTTTTTTTTTTAGACTGTTTTGTATAAAGGCCCTTGAGGATCTTAGACTCTTTAGAATGCTAGTAATGATAGCTAAAAGGTAGGAACACAATTCAAATGCGCATTATTTGAATTAACTCTCATTCATTTAGCTTACATAAAAGTCGTGTATCCTTTCTTCCTCTTATTACCCTTTCTCTCTTGCGGTTGCTTGGAATTATGGTTTCCTATTCCCTTGAATTTATTATTCAACCATTTCGAAAGTTTGGACTCTTTGAGAGGCCATTCATAAAGGTTGAAATGTTTGCTCTTCTTTTGCATGCTTAGCTTGAACTTAGTCATTTTCTTATTGCTTTTATTACTTGCAAGAAGAGCCTCCTTATTGATTTTTGATTGCATGAACGAACTCTTGCATGAGATGCATTATATGGTGCTTGAATCGGAACAATAATTTGAAAACACCCCTAAGTTGATTGTCATTATAAAGACATCATTTGGATTGCAATCTTGGTGCATGTCCTTGATTCCATGCTCTTCTTGGAGACCTACCTCACTCATTTCAAGTATTTCATGCCTTAGAGGAGTGTTTTCAATTTTTTACCCCATTCTTTGAATGATCATTCTTAGTGTTAGCATATGATTTAAAAGTCACAATCATATCAGGTATGTTTGACCTATTAAAGTAAATTGGATCTCAAGCCCTTTTTTGCCCAATTTGGATCAACCCACTAACCCCTCTATTGTAGGACCCGTAATGAATTATGTTTATTAGATTAAATGTGTGTGCATTTTCTGTTAATTAGATTAAAGGTGTATGACTTTAATTTTCTGTATTAGATTAAGGCTATATGGTTTATTTTTCATAGACTTGTTTAAGGATTTTGATTGGGTTGTAATTTTAATTTTTTAGTTGATATATAAGAATTTGAAAATCAGCCTATAATATTAATTTTATTTAATTTTTCATAAGCTTGTTTAGGGATGTATGGATTTATTTAATTGCTTCATAGATGTTTATTACTATTTTTCATTTATGTTAAATTAAACGCAATGCAATTGAAAAAAATTGGTAAACATTTTCAAATAAACCACCTAGGTAGAGACCGATCTTCAAACTAGGTAGTATAGGTATCTAACATCTTTTTATATCATACCAAACTCACTGAATCCACTTACTAGGCAGGTTGAATAGTTGGGTCATCTATTATGGATCTATAAAAATATTTATCTTTATTAAGGTAGGGGCAATCGTCAATTGATGACTCCATTTTCAAAAGCTTCACATGGGCAAAAAACCCATTGTATGTATTCCCTTGGTTTCGTTTAGGGAAAACCAAACAAAAGTGGTATTAATCGAATCAACTTAGCTTAATGGGGCAAAAATCGTTATCACACCACCCTTTGCCTGAATAGGCCTTGGGTAAGGTCACATGCAATTCACCCCTACCATGTAAAGGTGGATACACGATCACTCCCCTTAAAGTGGTTGCGTAGTATTTTTCTACTAATAAATCACAAAGAGATTACTTATCTAAACAATGATAGACTTATTTTAAAAATGTTTCACATATGTACAATAAAAAGAAACACCTGTCAACATTTGTACCATAATTCTTAGTGAACTCATTTTATATATCATGTTTTATAAATTAAAAAAAAACATGGTATATAAAAACGAACTAGACACTATTTTTTCATGTATAGAGGGGATTCGTTGAGTTACACATGAATTAGGCTTTTAGCTTAATTCTTGTACACGTGAGACTAACATTTTTTGTTAATTCTTTATAAGCTTATGAAATAAGGATATTTATAAATTACAAAGAGATTACATATTTTAACAATTAGAGGTCTATTTTAGAAATGCTTCACATATATACAATAAAAAACACCTTTCAACATCATCGCTTAATTCTTAGTAAACTCATTGTTTATCCATTCTTATATTAATTATTGAAAACACCTTCTATTGGATGATGCATTCCTCTACTATGGGAGAGAAATATCAGCCCCATTGGGGTCTACAAGCTCATTCTCCAAGTTCGGTTGGGCTTGTGGGTCTTCCTCTGTGGGTTCAATAAATATCACAACAGTGTCTTTTCTAAAAGTTAAATAGATGACTGCTAATACATAAACGACCATCAGGGGAAACACTATAATACCGACAAACAAATTTCCCACTTTGGGCAAGTCATTGTGAATAAGCCAACCAACAAATCCTGCGATCAGGTAATACACATTGATGCCTATAATTCCCATGCTCAAGATCCATGAAATAACAATGATCTGCATGTCAATTGTTTTAGAAAATTAGTAGAATATTCAAACATGGTTCTTAGAAGATTATGTTTTATATAGGCCTGAATATGGTTGACTTCAATTAGAAAGCTGAACGTAGAAGACAAGATAACAATAAAACCAAACTTACATAAATAGAGGTCTTGTGGGGTCCCATCTTGGCGCTACTGCCGCTAAATTTGAGAAGGGGTATAAGAGAAAACGGCAATTGAAATAACAGTATCATCTGCAATTAGAACTCAATAAATATTTATATTTTAGCTTGGTACAGAGATAATATTATAATTGCTAACCTATTTGCCTGAATTTGTTTTATCTTACCGAAGCAATGATGATCAATCTTCCTGCTCCTTGAGGTCCACCAATAATTGAAACAATGAGACTTGGTAAAATTGCTATGCACCTTGTCATAAAATTCCTTTTCCATTTGCTCATTTTCAAGTCCAAGAAACCCTGAAAATCACACAATTCAGAAGCTAAATAAAAATTTTAATGTAGAAAATTGTGATTAATGAAATTCAGTTTTCTTCCATATTTCTGTTGACCTGCATGATAAATTGTCCAGCATAAGTTCCCGTGATGGTGGAGCTTTGACCTGAGGCGAGGAGGGCAACGGCATAAATAATCGAGCTAGATTTTCCTAGCACATTCTGCACAGAAAAAATCGAATTCTGTTAGTGTTTACTATTTATATCAAGTTTAATGCTACCAGGATCGTTTCCTTTTTCTTTTTTTGGTTTGTCAGAATAGTTTAGACCTTGACGAGGAAAGAAGCAGAGTTGAGTGTAATATCATTGCACTGATTCGTAGTATATTCTGAGAGATTTGGGGCTGAGCAAACAGTGCCCGTTACCGACACCACCGCTACATTGATTAAAAATGCTACAAGGAAGGCTATTCCAGTGTCTATAAGGAAATATATGCGTGCGTCCTGTATAAAGCAAGGCGATTAATAGAGATACTACCATTAAAACATTTATGTCATAAAGATTTTTATATATTCCAATGTTGGTAGTATTTCACTGTGGCTTACGTTTATGCCACGGACAGAATTAGGCACTTTTCTGGCGAGCACTAGAGCTGAGTGCAGAAACAGATTAGTTCTGCATTATTATCAGATGGGTTTTTGTCAATTTTTAATGATTTTGTTGTACAGAACGTTAGATTCAGAGAATTATGAGAAGTTCGATGAATCATACGGCGAGATAATGGCGCCCAATAGGGCAATGGTGTCGCCTATAGCACCTTGGCCACTGAGCTTGGGAATAAACATGCCCTTGAGGACATCAGTTGCAGGAGGTTTTACATAACCCATTTCTACGAAGAAACAACCAGCCATTACGATTAAAAGTATTGCTATCAACAGTTCGAGCTTCCTCACCTGTCATATTTAGCCACTCAAAAAGACTGAGATTAAACATGAGAAAGTACCGTGTTTTGTTATGTAAAGAAAAACTCTAATAATGACAAGTTAAGGTTAGTTTTAAATCAAACTGAATTTGATATTAAATTTGTTTGAATTCAACTCAACTAAAAGAAGTTGAACTCGAGATTAAATTCGAGTTCGACAAATTTTTATATTGTTAAAGTTCAAACTGGAGTTCAGTTTTTTAACTAAATTTACTTATTTATTTATAATAAACATATTTATTATGATTTATTATAACCGTAAATATATTTATTATAACATATTTAAGATATAAATATATTATTATTATTTATTAAAAATATAAATATATTTACTATTATTTATTAATTTGTTATAGATTTGTTCGAAATAAATTTAAAAAACAAACTCAAACATATTTGATTCGAATCCAACCCCAAACAAATTATCCGTAATCTAAGTTGGTTTGAAGATAATTTAATTTAAAATTCCAAAAATATAAAAACAAGACAAAACACAAAGAGAAATAAATTAAATCACTCCAAAGACGCATAAGGCCAGAAAAAAATAAGGAGACAGATACCCAAGAAGAGAAACGTAGCATCTGAATTGATAGTTACAGATTGCATAAATACGGTAAGTAGAAGGATCAGCCAATGAAATATTTATAATATCACCTTATTCAATGTTGATTTTGATGCTTGACCAGTTAAAATGAACCAAGGATTGATTGAAATATTAAATTTGAACTTTTAAATTACCCCATATCTTTGCACGCCGAGAAATAAGAGAGTGCTGAAGACAGTGAGAAGAATTCCAACCCATTGTGGGATGTGAAAGAGTATATTCAACGCGGCGGCTGTCCCAATCACTGAGAAAGGAAAAAAGAAAAAAAAAAAAAACAATACACATGTTAAATGAAATACTTAAAAGGCTGAATTTAAAGTGTTTTTCTTGGAATTAATGGTTTTGCTTTTGGAAGCACTTCCTAGAGAATCAGTCCCAAACTCAGAAATTCTACAAGTATTTTCTGAAATAAATACATCGAATATAAACAAAGTTGCAGATGATTTAAGAATTCTGCATGCCTTCTGGGACATCAGTGGCTATGACAACTATTTCGGCCAGCAACCACAGGCAGTACTTGATAAATCTTGGGTACTCAGCCTTGCATACCTCTGCTAAATGTTTTCCTGACAGTCCAATGAACTAAGTTATTGTTAATTACTAAAGAAAAAATAATCAACTAGTTAATATTCATGTACATAATTTGACCTGCAATTTTGGTTAGTTTTTTGACTTACCTGTGGTTACACCAAGATCTGCAGAAAGGGACTGGATTATAAGAGCAAAGATCAATCCGATGAGAACTACCCATAATAGCTGAAAATGACAAACATGTTATAGTTTTCTTCTCACAACTTCAAAATAATGAAGAGAATAGCTTCTCTTCATTATTTTCGATATATATATACATAGTATAATGTTTGAAGAATATTTTGTTTCTTATACCTCATACCGGTAACTAGCTCCTGCTTGCAAATCAGTTTCCACTGTAACATGACATCATAGAAGTTTTTGTTAGTCACAGACACAGACCCAGAAAAAGGGAAAAAAAAAAACATTCACAGAGATAGTAGAAAGAGAGAATCTTACAGTTTCCAGGGTCAAGATAAGCAAATGAGATAAGGAAACCAGGGCCTATAAACGCCAAAAACTTTTTCCAGCCAGGTTTCTACTTATCCAGAGTATCAAAACCAAATTTAGGAGAATATCAGTTAGAGTCTGTTAATTAACGTTGGTTAGCTCTTTTCAGTTCACACGCGAATTAAAAGAAAAGCTATGTATTTTATGAACGGATGTTTAAGTCCAAAAATATTATCTTTCAAAACTATGTCGTGAATAATAGTTAAGACGAAATAAACAAACGTAATGACCTGCTGATCGTCAAGACTTTTGTCATCGTTATGGGTCATGAGATTGGGAGGTGGTGTCCTTCCTTGTACATTGATAGCGGCTATGTGGTTGCTCCCGTCGCCCCATGATTGAGAAATCTCCGGTTGTTGTTGCTGATTCGGGCTTGCCATCTCTCACTTTCTGGTATTTGTAAATATCTTGCTCACTAGCTACCAGCAAGTCATATTTATAGTAAATAGTGGACGTCACTTTCACACGTCACTTTTGTCTGCAATCATTTTCACACGTCACTTTTGTCTTAAAAAGGCGTTAAACTTTTATCCTCTCTAACTTCAAATTGTGGTTTTGTATTAAGTTGTGAAATATGTATACATAATTTCAATTTGATAAAACGAAAATATAAGTTGTTGACAAAATCAAGTAATATAAAAGATAATTAATATAGGAGATAATATAGAAGATAGTTAATATAAAATATAATTTAATTATTATATTTATATTAAGTAAATAAAATTAAAATAAAAATAATATAAAAGAACATTTTTAAAAAAATTTCCGATAAAATGATAATCTAAAAACTTATTTAATTGATTAATTTTGTAGTTTGATCTTATGAAAAAATCATAATTAAAATAGAGAATATTTTAGGAAAAAACTTTATTGCTAATAAAAAATTTTAAAATTTTTATAATATTGTAAATAATATTGAAGGTAATCTAATGATTATTTGATATTAGGTATTAACAAATTATAAAAATAATAATATTACTATTACCATTTTATCCGTATTTATTAAAATTATAAGATAAAAAAGTATTATTTCTATTTAAAATAACAAGTAATATAGAGAATATTTTATAAAAATATAAAATAATAATCAAAATTTTAAAAGATCAATAAAAATTTCAAAAAATTAATGAATATGATTAAAAAAAAACGACTGAAATAGTTATCTAATTTGAGTGATGGTCAAATCTGGTCACCTTAAGACCACTTTCGCTATCAGAGATAGTCAAAGAAGGGTAACATGCTTGAAATTGATCATTTTTTACCATACACGATGGTAGAGGGTAGCCAAATTTCTTTTGCCATCAAAGCCATTAGATTTGGCTATCTAATTATGTTTTTGGTCATTATTGTTGTTTTTTTAAATTTTTTATTATTATATTACATTTTTTTTCTTATTGATATTATTTATTTTTTTGAGAACAATATTTTGATTATTTTATAAAAAATATTAATAAAATTGAAAAAATTTGATCAACATGTAAATATTTAATTTTTAAAAAACTTTTGGGTGAGACTTTACCATTTGGAGAAACCTTGGGTGAGCGCAAGTCTTTTGGCCCAATAAAAAACCTTGGTATGTATCGATTCTAACGTGGAGCATGACGCCAATTGATGCTGTAATGGATGGTGGAAGAGCATGCGCAGTCAAACTATAGCATGATTTTAATTTTAAATATTATCAAATTTTATAAATAATAATTTAGAGTTTAGGAATAAAACTTTAATCAATTTATTAAGTTAATTGGTACAAATAGCAATATTTTTTATATGGTAACAGTTACAACTTAAAATTACCTTAAATTGCAATGTTAAATAGTCAATGGTTTTCTATTTACTCACCATACATGTTTAATATCGAGTTTAAGATTACATTGATACACTTATGATGTGTGATTTGATGTGTACAATTTTTTGGATAGATTTGTAAAAATAGATTTAATTCGTTTTTTTAATTTAAAATTTGGTTATTAAAATTAATAACCCTTAGAATTATTTTCTAAAGTTGTCATTTTATTGTAAAGATTATTATTTTTATAAAATTAATTTTATTATTTATTATTTTATAAATTTTTTTATTTAAAAAATAATAATTCTCTTTTATTATTAATATTTAATAATTAATAATAAAATTTAACTATTGATTTTAGTCGATAAATAAATACCTACCTTTTAGAAAAACCTTAGATAGACATAGGTCTTTTGGCTTTTATATTATATGGTTTCCTGCGGTTAATCCTTTGGGTTTATTACTTTGCAGAAGTTGGGCCACGTGCTCTAAGGTTGCTACCGGTCGCATTAATTCACAAGTGAATGACATATAGAATGACTTTGCCTCTGATTATTTTGATCAAATATTATTCGATAACGAGAGGAAATAATATAATAAATTCCACGGATCAATGCGAAGATTTGACTTATCGTTGGTTATTTAAGTGCTCCGAAGAGTTGACATTCTGGTGGCAGGTAGCATCAATAACAATTAGGCCAGTGAGGGTTTAGTAAGAATAAACGTGAAACAGAGCCAGAAGCTTAGCCTAGTGGTAAGGGTAAAGGTTATTCAGGTGGTCAGGGTTTAAGCCATAATAAAGTTAATAACTCCTAATTTATCTAGTCTATGGTTACGGGTCTCGGTGATCACAGACTACCGAACTTATTCTATCCAATTAGTTATAGTTGATCTGCTGGTATAGATAAAAGTTCTCAGGTAAATAAAAAAAAAAAAGAATAAATGTGAAACAACGTATTGTTATTTAATATTTTTTTTAATGATAAATTATTAATCGTACAAATTTTGAAAGTTAAGTATCCACCATTTTACTGTGAAAAGACTAAAATATCTTTTATAAAATTTAATAATATTAATCCGAAAATAAAATTTAATATAAATAATATTAAAAATAAAGTTAAAATAAAATAATATTAAAATAATAATAAAAAATTTTAAAAATAAAGTAAATATATAAAACTTCGTGGTGAAAATGACTACTGATTTTATTGTGATTGGATATTGCCATCACGTTGGGGAAACAACGATAATTTGGCAGACAAATCGATCAAATCCGATCATTAATAGAACCATGTAGCTATTTTCGGTCACACGATGAGGTTAAAGGTGGTTTGTCGAGGCGATGATTGTTTTTTATATATTTATATTATTATTAATTTTTAAATTGATATTATTAATTTAATATTAATTTATTTTTAATTTATATTTTAATATTTTTATAAAATTTATTTTTAATTCAAAAAAATAAAAATACTTCTCTGACTTTAATCAACGGATAAACATTTAACTTTTAAAACTTTTACAAGAGACAATTTGTCATTAAGCGAAACCTTGGGTGACATATATCATTCGACCAATAATAAAATACAGGAATAACTTTGTTAGTCATTTTCGTTAATGATGTTGGCTAAATGTATTTTAGATTTTACTGTTTCCTGTTATATATTATTTATGTGTACCATCTATTTTAATTTGTCATAGGATTTAAGATATATAAAAATTCATGTATCATACTGACATTTTCATATAAAATAAATATATACAAGAAATACAATTATTTAACTATTTTGACATGTTATCAAAGTGGATAATATCTCTTTCCACCCTCTTAGTTTGACTTATATCTTCCTCATGACCTCTAACATTAAGGTTATCATATTATTGAATATTTTGTTTGAGCCTATTCAGGTTGATAGGATATTATTTTAGTAGGGCGTAATTATTTAACTAATTATGTTATTTAGGGTTAAAAGATGTTTGATTTCTTTAAAAAGTAAAAAATTATGACACGAGATCACTGGTGTCATGCCTTAACCAATCAAAGGCTAAGAAGTAGAGACATCAAAATATGCTGAAAAGCTTGAAGCTACGATTAATTTTTGAAGGTTAAAAATTATGGTGCTATATCAATACTTTCTTCAAGCTACAATTAATTTGGACATCTTCAAACCGCAAAAGAAATTTGAAATTTGTTTGTTAAACGTTATTCCACTACTAATGTCATTCACCGATTTCAGTTTTATAGTAATTTTAGTTGCATGCATCAAAAACCAAATTAGCTCATTATTTTTTTTTTTTGGGTCTGAAATGCCTGCTTTATGAAACAATTGTTCTAGGCTTGGAAGGATTGTTCCACTTCTTCTTTACAACATGTGTTCTTCTATGAAATGACTAACTTAAACAAGGTTTTAAATGTTGCAACTGACTGTTCCTTCTATTGGATTCTTACTTGTCTAGGTTCAAACGATATGATTATTCTTATCTTTGCAATGGATGCTCCATTGTGACTTAGTCTATGTGTGAAACATTGGTCCTCATCCTTAAAACAAGTATTCCATTACAATGACTATGACCTAAAAGTTATTTTGAACGGATACTTGGAACAAGCATTTATTCATGATTGTTTCTATGAACTTACTATTTAATCTCTCTTCAAAATCATTTTAGGTATAATTTTAACACATTGGACTATCACTTCTATATGGTTTACAATCATAAATATGTATCCAAATAAGAATTTATCAATTATCATGTCTCAAAGAAAACCCACTCATCCTATATTTCACTATTATCATTAACTCAATTATTCAAAGATCATAAAAATGACAATTAATAAATTTTAAATCATCTTATAACACTTAAATATTGTCTTAAACATTGACTTAGCTATATCCATATGATTCACATGCAAACAAGCACAAATAATTTATATAGGAAATTTCTTAGTTTCCCTTAGTCTGAAGAAAAAAAAAAAAACTTCACTTATAAATTCCTTTGAACCTTCAATCTAGAGTGATTAGGGTGGAAATATAAGATCTTGGGATTTTAGATCTAAAAATAGTTACGAAAAATGAATATTAAGTCAAAGTAAATGTGTCCTTATATAGAATTTTTTATCACAGAATCATCAGAATGAGCATTTCGTCCTTCAAAATGTGTTCTACTCTTGAAAACTTGGAACCGTCATTCCCTTTGTCAGTTCACCAAATCAAACATGGAACAAACACTTTGACCTGTGGAACGGTCATTTTATCTCTCTTTCCTCATACTTATTCAACCATGTAATTAAATTCTAACTCCTACATAACACTAATATAATAATCAATCTACATCAAGTCAATAATATAAAAGAAATGACTAAAAAAACTTCTTACATACCTATGGATATTACAATAATAGAATATCTATACTTTGTTCATTACAACATAACTAACATTTATTGGTGTTTAAGAGTCTTATGATCGAAACTTACGTCAACATTTAATGAAATTGCCATTAAAATACTTTTTTACCAGTTTTTATTGCAATTGTTGGTATATATATTTGTTTAAATGTCAGTATTACAACATAATAAATATATGCTAAATTTTTGTAACAACGTTAATCTATACAAAAGTCGCTAAAATTCTAATTAATATTTGTTTAAATATCGGTGTAAGTATATTTCAAATATTGGTATGAATGTATTTTAATAATATTTTTAACACGCTAGTAAAAGTCATTTAAAAACGCCGTTAATAGTATTTTGTTTTTGTTTGAAGGCAGAACATTACAGTGAACATTTTAGTATCTGATGTCTGTTTCCCCAAAACTAGGCAATTGACACGGTTGCTATTGCCACCGTTGAGCAACGTTAGTCTTTTCGTACTAACAAATACAGATCTTTGATTTTGATGATCATTGTTGATTTTTTTTTTTTTTTTTTTTTGGGTTTTCACTGCACTCTCAGGTGTGTCTAAAAAGTTAGGAGAACAATTTTCTGCTTACAAGATTCTCTGAAGTGCAGAAGAAATTCGGAACAAGAGGTGAGATAAATGTTAATTTTTCTTTCTGTTTTTTGTTTCCTGTTTCAGGTTTTTGGTTTTTATTTATGGGGTTTCATTATATCAGCTATATAAATGGTCACTGAAATGAATTGGTGTTGTAGAAAGTTAACGCGCCCACCACCAATGTCTTCACTAGAAATGATTCAAAATAAAAATTGATTATTTTATTCTGTGGATAGAGTAGATATTTGAAACTTGAAACTGCTTTCAGAACTTTAATGTATATACATTATGCATAAAATTGATTGTGCAATAGTTTATTTTGCTTGGGTTTAGTATTATAATTCCTATTGATTTCGTTGATGCTTGTCATATGTCCTGGCTCTTTAACTTGTGTTCGTTAGCTGAGTGTTAACGTGTCTCAGCATCTACAGGGCTTTTTTCATATGGTGGATTTGACGAATACAATCACTTGGCAGACAACTTGGTTGGTGCTCAATCTCCCCAGCATTTTCTTCTTTTAACTACTTCATGGTCATATGTTGCATAGTGGTTTTAAGTAAGACGCTTTCAGTATTCTTCAAATCAATTAGGAATTCATCTGTGGGTATTCACTACCAAATCTAGCTGTGCCATCATTACTTATTGTCTGATTCAAGACAACTGAATATATCATAGCCAAACGACTTCTACAACGCGCACATTAATAATGTGGTACACATGGAATCAAATTCGAATAAGTTTATTTGCATCTTAGTAGGAAAATCGCTTACTGACTTTAAATCTAAACTTATTTCTTGTATATCCATTTTATTTAGTTTAGATCATTAGCTTAGCAAATCTTTGCTATTATTAATACAGGAAATGATTTCTATAGAGCTCATTACTTTAGACTACACCTTCTATAATCGTATTCGTATTTTGAACTACCATCTCTATCTATCTAGCATTATAGGTTATATGACTGCAATTGTCTTCGAACAATATTTGTACCAAATTCATCTTGAATTAAAGAAGTAAAACTAATGCCTTCTTTGACTAAATTTCCTCTGTGAGTATGAATAATTGATTGCAAACTGCATATTTCATGTCAAAATGAAAGCTCGTGATGATCCCTGTTTGTTAATTATTTTAATTATATGTCTTGAACGTTCTTTTCATATTATATGCACACATATATACATGTACACATCTATGAATAACAACTTTTATATGTTTTGATAAAAAATAAAACCTGAAATCTTGTTGGATTTAAATATAGTTGCATGCATCTATACAGTTTTTTTTTTTTTTTTAACTTTTTGGTGATTTATCTTACTATTATTCGTCATAATTCTCTATTAAGTCTTTCTTTATGGTTGTAAATTCTGTCTAATTTGAGGCATCTTATATTGCTTTAAATGTACACAACAAAGTTATTGAATTTTATGGGTTAATTTCTTTGGGTAATGTTACAAATATAAGTAAATTTGTATGAAAAAAAATTGTAAAAAAATTATTATCCTAATTTATTGACTTTGTCAAACAAACAAAGTGTATGTTTCCTTCTCACTTAACTATTGAAATTATCTATTGGATTTTCCTAGATTATTTATAATTTTTGTTCATCTCATTTTGCATGGCGGTCACTTTGCTCATAATTGCATCTGTCATCTATTTAACTCATCCATTTTCATTTGATCGTCACCTGACCACCGTCTGCCCTTGAGCCTTCGTCTATCATTGCCATCGCTGCGCAAGGTTAGTCTTCTCATACTAACACATACAAAGATAATTGACATTAATTTTGCACTTTTTATATTTTCCAACAATGATAATTACATAATGAAATAGTTCTTGACAAATTTAGATAGTTTCATTGTGTATATAGTTTTGGTTTAGGGTTAACTGAAATTTATTGATGAAATTGTTGAGATTATTATGTATTTGTTGTGGTACTGGAAAAACTGATAAAATTCAACTGATCGATTGGTTTATATGCATTATTAAACTGTTATTGAGACTTATATATTGTTAGTTTTTGACGTAAGAGTACTTTGTATTGGAAAGTATAATAAGGTTTGAAAATTTTAATAGTAATGATAAGTAACTTCCATATCCTAGTGATAGATTTTGTTGACCGCCATTCAGGAAACAGCCAATTTAATTTAGAAAAATTGAGAAGCCAGATTTTCCTAGTTTAGTTCGTAAAAACCCTATACTTTGAAAGCATCACCAAAGCTATGCAAAGTAATCAAATGGGACAACGATTTTATTGAATCCACAACAATTTGACTACCAGTATCAAACTTTTGTACTTAATCTGAGTGAGATCCTGATTCACTGTATCTGGTCAATGGCTCAACCATGTATGCGCAACACTAGACAAAGGCATTTGCGCCTATCTTTGGAATTGAATAAATTGCATCTTAGAGTTCAATAACTTAATAATCAAATTCTTTAAAACCTATGTCCCTCACAGATTTAGTGATAATTATTTAAGTTATATTTAATATAAACTCTAATGGACTAAATTCAATTTTCAATATTCTCATTACAGATAGATAACTTGTAGACACGTGTAAGGAAACCAAGATGTAAACAACTAGAAACAGTAATAGTTATGACTTCAAAACTAAGATGTAATTCTACAGACATTAAAGAGTGAAAATCTAAAAAGATAACGTTGTATTCTTCAATTTATAGAAATTTTCACGTAACAAGGAAAATTGAATAAAGTATTTATATTTCTACTTTTGCGTGATTCAAATTACAATATTCTTAGAAATTAATTACTTAACCTACCTAACTTTGGTACTAATAATACAGTTGAATGCATAGGAGTATTACTCAATTACAATACCCTTTTTCACCTTGCTTATAACAATTACAAGTGATAGTCAAAAAATTGTATTTCTCAATCAACGAGCAACTTTTTTAAAGCCCCACTACCATTTTCACCTTGGGATGTGAAACCAAATCCAGTGCACACTATATTTAGTAAGTGTGGAATAATTATACAAAATAGAATCCAGTTCTCAAGAATAAAAAGTAATGCCAACCCTAACTAAAAGGTTTCGGAGCTTAATTATTTTTAAGAGAAGTCTTTACCTGTAAAAGCTTAAGCCCTTAGATTAAATGATAACAATAGGAAAAACTTTTTTTATCTCTTCAATAGACAAGGAAAGAAAAGGCACCATGAACGTAAAGCTGTCAATGAAAACCTAACGTTAGTCACCTTGTTTGCTATTGGAGAAGTTTGACCATCTTTACAACATCTTTCCATACATTTATCAATGTTTTATATTATGCTCATATGTTGTGGTGTTGATTGATTCCATGTACATGAGTCGGATTTTTTTAATGCATATATATTATGCATAATGAATGATTTTAGATAGTTGGTACAAAAATAAGACTATAATTTAAAACATTATTCATTTGCCAATGAGTTATAATGAATAACTGCCAGTGTAAGAGATGGATGAGTTTTGATAAAGTAAATGAAGATTTCTAGGGGGTTGAATAGCTTTATTAACTTTACATTTAGGAATAAATCAATTAGTGATAATGTTTCATATCCCTACAAAAAGTGTGTGCTTAACCACCCTAGAAATCGAGTTGACATATGTGATCATTTAGTGGTTATGACTTTATATCAAGGTATAATGCGTGGTTTTGCCATGGTAAACCAATGCATACACAAAGTCCTATCAGAGATGTCCAAGTAAACGAGAAATGCCTAAAGATGTTGACATGACAAAAATATTACATAATGTTTTTAGAATATTAGGACAAAATAAAGATATATGTATGGATAAAACAAATGCAATGGTGTCTAATGTTGATGGCAACAAGTTGTCATTCTTCAAGTCACTATGCACTTTAAAATCAAATGTCCATAATAAAGTGTGATTAAAGGGTTTGATAGTTGAAGCATACATTGCTAGAAAGCATTTAACAATTTTCTCTTGATACCTAGAAGAAGATAAATCAAGTCAGAGTAAAGAAAATACTAGTCATGATACAAGGTCAAAATCATTTCTATTCCCAAATGTTGGATAACTACATCCATTTTTGATGGCAAAGGTTGTCAGACTACCATCGAAACAACTACATCCAACTGGGATGAAACCAGATGATCGTTTCTAGCCACTTGATTATGTTAACAGTGACCATCATCACCAGTGACGTTGTCGATGATGACTCTTTTTTATTTTTATTTTTATTATTTTTATTATTTTTATTATTATATTAATATTATTTTATATTAAAATTTATTTTAATATTAATATTATTTATATTTTATTGAAGGGCATTTTAGTCATTTTAGTAAAAATATTAGTAAAATTGGATGAAATTTGGTTAAGGGATGAGTATTTAGCTTTTTAAAAGTTTTTAGATGGGAATATTTCATTTAGGAAAACCTTGATTGGGAATAAGTCGTTTGGCCTAATTAGAAACTTCTATTTGCTGTTTAGATTACCAAATGATTTAGTTGAAATATACGAACACATATGGATACTTTTGAACATTGTAAGCGCTTTTAAATCAATATCCTTTACATAAGAATTGAATTAAAAGGCTTTTCAATTTGTTCAGAAAATAATCAATTGTAGAAAATAATTATTTAATGTAAATAATAAGAGGTTTTGAAGAATCAAACAGAGATATTAGTGACATTTATTTAAATTTATTATGGCCTTTTTTTGTCATTTGTAGTAGCATTTTTTCAAAACATTTAGCAACGATTTCATAGAAGTATTTACAACAATCAATAAAAACATAAAAAAAATGCTAATAAAAGTTCTAACAAATATCAGTAAAAGATATAATAAACGTTAATAAAGATGCGTTGATGTAAAATTTAATCGATGTTTTAAAACACCAGTAAAAGTTAAAATAAAAGTTGGTAAAAGATGGGAAAATTGCTGATAAAGATACATTATTTAGCGTGAACTATGACCCGTATACAATTTTGGCAGAAACAAATTTTTACCAGCGACTAAAAAAGCTAGTAAAAGATAGAGTAAACACTTGTAAAAGAGGAAAAAAAATGTTGGCAAAAGATTGAATAAACTCCAGTAAAGAAACATTGATTTAACGGGCCTTTTTTTTTTTTTTTTTTTACATTTACTTGTGTTTATAAAAAAACCCGTAAAAATTAGACCGATACAAGATTTAACGGTGTTTGTAAAATGTTGGTATAAATATTAATAGCGTTTAAACATACAGTTAAATATTAATTAAAACTCAAATAAAAACTTTTACTATTGTACTGGTTGTCATAGGGTGGCTTTTTAAGAGAAGGACCAATAACAAGAACAATGTTGCGAATGTTGTAGGCTTATTTCATAGGGTTCTATTGTTTCTAAGTGGCAATACAATGAGAAGACAAAGAAGACACAAGTTGGAATGGACTTGAAAACATTAAAGACTGATTGTATAGTAAATGGATTGTGAGTAAAGTTAGTTGAAGTTTAGGATGAATTTAAGTATAGTCGAATTTTAACTTAAGCTTGCTCAAGTTCCTCTCGACTTAGGGGAGTTGATTTCAAGTTCATCTAAGTGTTGTCGGTTTTTTAAATTTTAATTATTATGTTTAAAAATTATGTTTGCAAAAAGCTTATATTGGAAAGAGATATTTTAACAACCCGTTTCATACATTAGAAAAAAGTTTAATTTTTTCTTTTTTTCAATACAATTCAACTTTCCTCCATTGTTTTCGGTATCAAAATTAAGTAATTTATTTAAATCTTCTCACTGTTCAGTTTTGAAATTGCTTGAAACTTTTCATTATCATAATCTGGCATATGAAATATGTACAAGTTTTATATGGGTTATCTCTAACTTCATAAAGAAAGATTTATGGAATATAAAAGAATTCTAATATTTATATGAAGACAATAAAATTAAATGATTTAGAAATTACAAGGTCTTTAATATTCACTACTCATCATATGATATTCAGATAATTTACATTAATTCTTTCAAAAGCAAGGCTCAAATTTACTCTTAATTTCCAAAAGGAAAGAGTTGGGGACAACTCCCTTCACTGCCTCCAATTTGTATAACAAATTATATTATGGGCGTTGAAAACTTGTAACACGACAAGAGCTAATTACGGGCCATAATGGGCTTCTGATCCGACCCAAAATCTCCGCCTAAATAACATCCATCTTCAAAGCGCACTGCACTATTATAATTCCCGCCGAACAGGTATGCACTAAACTACTTTTAAAAGAGTCCGAACCCGGCCCAGTCCGCATTAACCACGTGTCGGGGTGATGACTTACACGATAACAAAGATGACGAAGCCGGTGAGGCATTGAACGGCGAAAGTGACCTCCGGCTTGAAACCGACCACCGGGGCAATGTCTCAAGGTCGGAAAAGTAACCTTGTTCACCTTTCCTCTTGCTTTCCTTGCGTCTAATAAGCAAGGGAGACGGGAAACATCCAGGCGAAACGCAATCGGGTCGAACTCGGGCGGGCTGATCGAACCGCCATCGCTCCGTATAGGCACGTGAGGTGGACCGAAATGACCGGCTTCGGGGATCGGACGGAGGATAAAACTGGAAACCGGCTGGTGGCGGCTTGAGCTTTTGCAGTGGAGGCGGTGACGATGATGTTGAATGGCGGGGTGGGCGTGGCGACGATGACGGTGACGGTGGTGGCTTCGGCGTTTGTTTGTGATGTTGCTGGATCTTGGGAACCCCGGGTCGGACCTCCCACTTGAAGGGAACAGCTCCAGGTTTTCTGCAAGAATCATCCATGGCCATTGTAACTGAAAAAACTAACAGAGTTAGAAAGAAAGAGAGAAAGGCAAAGATAAAAGGTAGGTTTACTTTAATGTGTCAGTTTGAGTTATATAGGTGGAGGAGGCAGGCGGCGATTGGCTGGCGTTCATGGCGAGATTAAAGGCATGAAGGTGGGGCTGGTGGGCCAAGAAAAGCGCGATAGGCCAATTATTACCGTGACGTATTTGACTTTTGTTTAATTCTTGGACTTTTAATTTCAATAATGACACGTGCAAATTGAAAAAAGAAAAAATATTTTCCGCTGACATTGATGGAGTTATTTGGTCCAAATCGTTACTAACGATCCGCATTCAATTAGAGCATTAAAATCTTCCATTTCTTAATGCCAATTTGAAAATTTTGGGCTCCAGATAAGATAAAAATGAATGATTATGTGTCCTAATCCTTTGTGATGATGGTGTGACAGGCCTGTGTGCAACGGTAGGATGACCAAAGTTAATGGGTAACATTCATAATATGAACGTGAATGACATTTTCAAAATTTGAAGTTGAATCGAAATCATAATGTATCACTATTATGGTAACAACTCAGTAGCTGGAACAGTAAATTGTCTTGTCTAATTCTGCTAGTGGCAGAGGATGTATGAGTTAAAAAACGATTCGGTGAAAGCAAACATAATGGGGTAGGGAAGATTCTGAAAACAATTCTGGAGCCCAGGGATCAAAATGGGCAAATGGAATTTACGTACTACCAGAAACTAGAGGCTGGAAACATATGGCCCTCCCTAGAGAAGAGAGCAAATTGGAATAGTCTTCTTGTTAACATGAGATAGATCCATGCCCGCCATGAGTGGTCTGAGTGATTCAAAGGGTGACTTCCAGGCCGCAACAGTGTGGTCCACCTTCACCTCATGACCTTTGTTATGCTGTTTCTTGGCTTACAGAGAAACAAGCAAGCAAGCAAATCGTGTGCTTAGGTGCCAAAGCTATGCAACTCCTCCTTCCTCATTTGCAAGCACCAATTTGTTTATACATAAAATTCACCAACGAAAAGTATGCAGAGTCAGAGAGGTGATCATGTGCAACAGAGTAATGATTATAATAAATTGGATGATTTTATCAAAGTGGTTCATCTTGTTGTTTGAACGTTTATTTCCAATATTTTCTTATTTATGTATTTGGAGGATTCTAATAGAGTAACACTAGTTTTATATTTATTGGACAAAGATGAAGAGTTATTAGTATAATTACTTAGAGAAAATCTAAATCCGATTACACTGAATCTAGATCTCTATTGACTTTCGTTATGGTATTACAGAAATAGAAGATAATTATATGTGTTTAAGAATAGGTGATGAGAATGATAAGTTGAAAAGATCATATTAACTATCAAAATTTACTATATCGTTTATGACGTTATTATATACTTCAGTTAATGATTATGAATAAAATTATTGACATTGACTCTTATGATTTTTGTCATGTCTGAATATGAATTAATTTCAATAAGGTCATGGTTTAATAGTCAACAGGCTGAGGCAACAATTCATGGCCTCAATACAATCTTATAGTTAATCAAACAAAATGTTAAGATCACTCCTTAAAAAACCAATGGCTAGAATGAATCCTTACTTATTTTTTTAACCTATATTTTTTTGCGCTCTTTAGTTCACGAGCGATTTCTCTATCAATCTCCCTCTAAAACCTTCTAATAATCCTAAAATTGTATATATTATTTAAAATTTCATTTACAATGTTATTATATACTTCAATTCACGATTGTGAATGAAAATTATTGACACTAACTCTTGTAGTTTATTTTCATGGAAGAATCCTATTGGTTATTGAAATTAATTCTATAAGGTTATAATGTAACAATCGTCAGACTAAGATAACAACTCATAGGCCCAATATAGTCTTACAATTATCATCTCTGTGTCAAATAAACTGTTAAGATCACTCCTTAAAAAACCATCAACTGGGATGAATTTTTCTTTCTCTTGTTAACCTACACTTTATTGCGTTTTTTAGTTCGTGAGTAATTTCTCTATCAATCTCCCTCTAAAACCTACCAAGAATCTTGAAATTTTATATATTATTTAAAAATTACAATGTTATTATATACTTCAATTAGAGATTGTGAATGAAAATTATTGGCACTAACTCTTATGGTTGCTTTCATGCTTGAATATGATTGGTCATTAAAATTAATTGTCATAAGGTCACCATGTAACAATTGCTAGACTAAGACAACAACTCATAAACTCAATATAGTCTTACAATTATCATCACTATATCAAACAAATTGTTAAGATTACTTCTTAAAGAACCAATGACTAGGATAAATATCTTTCTCTCTCTTTGTAACCTACACTTTATCGTGCTTTTTAGTTCACAAATGATTTCTTTATCAATCTCCCTTTAAAACCCACTAAGAATCCAATAATTTTATATATTATTTACAATTTCATTTATGACGTTATTTATATATTTTAGTTAATGATTATGTATGAAAATTACTGACATTAACTCTTATGGTTTCTTTCATGTATGAATTGGATTAATGATTGAAATTAATTCTAATAAGGCCATAGTATAATAGATGCAAAACTAAGGCAACAACTTATAGGTCCAACATAGTCTTATAGTTATTGTAGGACCCGCCGCCACGAGTACCCCTGCTACTAAAAGATACTGCTCTTTTATTCAATAAACTGGAACTTGGGTACCCGAGACGGGAATCCTACGAAAAAGAAAATACTACTGCTGGTCTGCATTACAAGCGGAAGCTGAAACTAAATCTGAAATATACAATGAGCCCAATGGCTTTCATACATATGTGACTGCTCTGTACAACTGTTTTACATCTGAGTACATATACATTTACAAAACGTACAAGTACAAGACCTCACAGGTCCAACTGAAAATAAAATACAAACTGGAGAGTGTGTGTGGGGTCCTCCTCGCCAGCCTCAATCCACCCGCTCCTCGCCAGCAGCAAACTGACCTGAAAAGGAAGGAAGAAGGAAAGGGATGAGTGATAAAGATCACCCAGTAAGCATTCCTTACTTCCCTCAACCCAAGCAAGCAGCAAACAAGGGCATACATACCTGATCGGCCCTATTCATGCATCTAATCGCTTGCTGGCACTGAATCTGATTTATCTGATTACTGCTGTTATCTGATTATTCTGTTATCTGGTTACTGATTTCTGATTAATGCATGTCAATATGAATATATGAAATGACATGCTGAGCTGGAATCTGAAAATGACTGATGATGCATGTATCTGAGCATCTAACTGAATGTACCCGAAGGTACCTGCTGTGCTGATCAGGCTGATGAACACAGGGATTCGGCATCCTGGCCAAGTGGGCTGAACATTCTAGCTACTGGCTAGAAAGCTGAAACTGATCTGCTGATATACTGCTGAGCTGACTGACTGGTGTCAGAAAGCTGGGTCCCACAGATGCCCCCTCGAGTTCACCCCAAAACTGAAACCCATAGATTGGGTTCTGACTGCTGAAAACTACTGAATTCGGATCCCTGGATCCTCATTCAGACTATATGCTATGCTCTGAATGCATATGCTTCTATTCTTAACTGAATTCTGAATTATCTGATGTCTGATTGCCTTTGGATGGATTACCAAACCTTTAATAAATCAATTTCTGAATTTCTGGAAGAAACTGGCTGACACACGGCCGTGCAAGGAAAGCACACGGTCGTGTAGCACACACACACGGCCGTGCAGGCAAAGGCACACGGGCGTGTGCCCCAGCACACGGGACCGTGTGCTGGTCGTGCGTCTGGGCGTGTGTGCTTCTGGAATTCTGGCCATTTCATGCAATAAATGGGACACACGGCCGTGTCCCTCAGGACACACGGTCGTGTCCCTGCGTTTCCTGCCCGTGTGCACTTCGTGCACACGGCCGTGTCCTTGCAGAAACAAGGGCACACGGGCGTGCTCTTGCGGGCACACGGTCGTGTGTCTTGTTCTGCTCAGACATGGCTCGCCTGAAACGCGCTGGAAACCAACTGATTCTCATCCAAACTGAAATTAACTGGAAACATACATAAATGGCACTTCTAATAACACATATCAATCATCAATTTCAACATCCATCCACTGCTACTGATTCCACCATTAACACATCAAGTTTTCTCACACTACACACACACAGCAAAGCATGCATGGTTCTGGGTGGAAAATAAGCATGGCAATCAACACATAATCATCATCTCATCATCATACATACATACAAGCATAGCATCTCAAGCTAGGAATGGAAACTCACATTTCCATCCACATCAAACAAGCTGGAAAACTGAAGGAGAGAGTAAGAAACACTTACCTCTCGACATGGCTGCTGGAAGCTTAAACTCAAGCTATTCTCTCTGATCTCTGGCTGGATTGGGAGCTGCTGGAAGCTGGACTTCTCTCCTAGGGCTGGAAGCTGCTGAAAAGGAGAAGAAAGCTGCTGAAATGGGTGAGAAAATGAAAATCTCCCGTCCCTCTCTTTCTTTAATCCCACCTGCACGGGCGTGCAGGCTTGGCGCACGGGAGTGCACCTGGGAAAATGGATGAAATCCATTTTCCGCGCTTCGCATGATTAAAACCTCCCTAAAGGCATCATACGAAGGCCACACTGCTCTGGAAAGTTACCAACTCACCCCTGAATTCTGCTAAACTCCCAATCTATCTCTGAATTCTATTTCTAACCCCAAAACTCTACCCCTAAGGGCTTTTCTAACCTGGGATGCTACAGTTATTATCTCCATGTTAAACAAATTGTTAAAATCATTCTGTAAAAAGCAAACAACTAGGATGAATCTTTCTTTCTCTTTTTAACCTACACTTTATCTTGCGCTATAGTTTGTGGGTGATTTCTCTATCAAACACCCTCTAAAACCCTCCAAAAGTCCTGAAATTTTATATAAATTTCATTTACAACATTATTATATACTTTAATTAATGATTATGAATGAAAATTATTGACATTGACTCTTATAGTTTCTTTCATACAATATTTGATGTTAGAATAATCTTTTTATGTTTAAAATTAGGGTTAAAAAATGAGATTGAGTTGAGATGGTTTAGGGGTAAAATAGTCATTTAGAAGCTATGTATGACATGTGTATGAGTTTCTTTAGGAGACTTTTTAATGCACAGCAAGGAAAGTTAGAAATCTTAGATTTCCATTGGAGCACGACTACGTATCCTCAAGACACACGATTGTCACCCTAGTTGTGCTCACCGCTATATATAAAATAGATTTTTTCATTCGTTATCAGATAACATTTTACCCAAGTTTTCTTATTTTCCTAGAGAACCTCAATCTAACAAGTGTGAAAGACCCACCAGTAGCAACAAATCTAGCTAGAGATTGAGATCTAGTTAGAGAGAGTGATAACATTCACAATTTAAGGTAAGTGTTTCTTACCTCTTTTTCCTTTATTTCATAGCATAAGCTATATGTTGCATTGAGTTATGATGTTGTTTAGTTTATATTTAATGCTTGAATAACATGATTAAGTAATAAGATAAGGAAACAAAAGTGATATGCTGAAGTTTTTTGCTTGGAAACATGTATGTTGTACATATACTGGATTGTGGAGTTAAAGAGTTTTAATGAAAGATATGATGAGATTTGATGTTATTGACAAAATTAGCATATGTAAAAGAGTATGTTGTTCGTGTATTGATGCTTGAATAAGTTTGATTTTATATTTGGATGAGGTGGGTATAGATATGGAAATTCCAGATCCTATTTTGCAAAAATAGAGTATAATGCATGACCGTGTAGTTGTATTCTTGTTTTCTCAAAGTCATACATGTTGAACGTGTGTGACTAGATAAGCATGAAGTGTATGATCATGCATATAGGGTCATAATTGTGTTCCCATACTTACTAGTAGGACTGTGCCTGAAAAGTCACGGTCACATATAAATAAGAGTCTACAGGCCTGTGTAATACAAGGCCATGACCATGTGTAAGGGCATGATCGTGTATCTTAAAATGCATGATCGTATAGCAAGCATAAATTTTAGAATACAAAATAGAATGCCAAAAGCTATTTTAGTATACACACAAGTTAATAATAAAAAAAATAATAAGACATAATGCATGATAAACATTGCATAACATAACATGCAAAAACAGAGTTCTCAAAAAATGATCAAGTGATCTACATGCATATAATTTACATAGAAAGTATGATGTTTCAAACATCATTTTAGGGATAGATATGAAAGGACACTTGTGAGTTTGTACACTCGTTAAAGAGGAAACTAGCATTAGATAAAGAGGACATCGTCTTTGACCAAGCTCATTAGAGAAAGTATTGGTCGTGTATTAGTAGATTTAACTTACACGACCAATGTGTCAAATCTCTATATTCATTAGTCTGATCAACACAGTAAATATTTTTCAGATACAGTTTTTACTTAATTATAACATAATTCAAGATCTTTATATCATAATATTTATTTTCAAAAAAATATTTTTGAAAAGTAGGCTCAATGGCTAATATATGATTTTCAGCATAAACATGATTTTAGCATACTTCATATCATGTCATACATTGTAACATCCCAGGGTTAGTTTGGTTTTTTAGGCTTTCTAATCTGGGGTCAGATTAAGAATTTTGAGAATTCTATGGTTGTGAGAAAGTTTTGGGGTGAAATAGAGCATTTTGTAGAGTTTGGTAGCTTACGTATGGATCCGATTGGGTGGATTTACATGCGAGCGCGGGAAAATGATATTTTTGTAATTTTCTTGGGATGCACAACCATCCGTGAGGGGTGCACGCCCGTGCGTGTGCATAGTTTCAGTCGCCTTAGTTTTAAGTCGCGCTTATCCATTTCCAAATCATTTTTCACCCAAAGTTTTCCTTTCAATTTCATAAAACCTTAACCTTAGGAGGGAAAAGCAACTTCCAGGACCGTCCAATCCAGCTTGAGCCTTCGATTTTCTTGAGAGAGAAAGCATGTCAAGAGGTATGTGCTTCTTACGTCTTTCCCTTGTGTTTTAAAATGCTTGATTTATGCTTTGATGCATGAGATTCATTTCCAGCATGCTTGTGATGTTCTCCTTGTGTGTTGATAATGATTTAAGATGATTATGATGATGATTGATGCTTATATGCATGTTATGTGTGAGAATATGTATGTTATATATGTTTATGCCATGGGTTGGATGATGTGCTTGGAATTTGAAGTTGTTGAAAGGGATATTATGCTTATATGAAGTGTTTTGCATGTGAGATATGTTTATTATGCCTTTGAATTGAGATCTGGCTGGAAATCAAATTGATTCCAAGGGGTTACGCAAGTGCAGAGCAGGACGCACGCCCATGCACTCGTAGCGCACGCTCGTGCACACTACATTATCTGCATGGTCACGGCAATGTTCACGTAGTCGTGCGTGCCCTAAATTACTGGGTCACGATCGTGCATAGTTCATACACGCTCGTGCACCAAGAGAAAATAAGTGAAATGCATGAAAATCACATAACCAAGCATGACCACATGTACGACATGCTCACGGTCCCGTGCACGTTCATGCACGCCCGTGCACACGACACATACGTCCGTGTGTCAGGCAGAAAAAAGAAAAATAAGCTTAAAATAAGAAATGTGCACAGTAAACCTTATCCAAGCGATAGAAAACAGTAAAATGAGCTCAAATAAGAATACATGATGCATCATACATACAGCCTAGCATGACATACCATACAGGGATTTTAGAAATGGATCCAAAAATTCGAATTCATATTTTCAGTTGAAAAACATAGATTTCAGGGGTGAGTACGAGGGGGCACTTGTGAGTTTCAGCACCCGTTACACCAGGAGCTATATACTCATTACTAGCCCTATGTATTAGCATGTGTCGGGTTGTTCAGCTAGTAGATTATAGGTTTCTTGGTCCTAGGATCAGATGCAGTATAGCGCGAGGCGCTCAGTTCAGATCAGTTACAGACCAAGGCTTGAGGCATCATGTGACCCACACAGTTTATAACGCGT
The DNA here is from genome assembly GCA_026122585.1 of Anacardium occidentale. Taxonomy (NCBI): domain Eukaryota; kingdom Viridiplantae; phylum Streptophyta; class Magnoliopsida; order Sapindales; family Anacardiaceae; genus Anacardium; species Anacardium occidentale. The sequence continues at coordinate 9,509 of JAJEJH010001056.1, read as the reverse complement.
GTTTGCATAGGAAACTCACATGGCCAGGGTGTCAAATCTCTGTATTCATCAATCTACGCAACACAGTTTTTAGCATAACATGGTACCCCAGGGTACACAGTTTTCAGTACAGCTTTCAGATAAAGATTTTATATGATTTCAGATATGGGATCCCAGGATCCAACAACATAGTTTTTAATGAACAGTTTTCAGAAAATTATTTTCAGTATACAGGCCCAGACCTAGTTATGATTTCAGCATATTTTCATAGCATGTCATTATTATATGACACATCAGCATATCATTCAGAGAATAATAAGACAGTAAGAAACAGTAAATGAACAAAATATAAAACAACGTGTAAAAGACACGAACAACAGAATATCAGAACATGAAAAGTCATGTAATGACACGTGAACTTCAGAAAACAGTAACAGAGTAGAACAGTAAAGATAATGATTATTAGTAAGAGAGATTAGTGAGTCGAGTTCGACCGTTCGGATTTCTCTTCATTCTAGGTTGTTTACGTATACGCATATACGTATTTTACGATCCGATATAAGGTAGTATCCGGTCAGTGAAACTGTGAATGGCAGTATGAGTCTGTTCTGCATGAAATGATGTGGCAATCCTTCGAGAAGGATTGGTTTAGGGTCAGAGATAGGAAGTGCTTACTGGGTGAATTTATCACTCACTCCTTACTTTCCTTCCTTTTGCAGGTAAGTGTTGGGGGCTGGGAGGAGGAGTTGGCTGCCGTCTGGGATCAGTTTGTATTAATTTTTGTAGCATGCTTTGGTTTGCATGCTTGTACAGTTTTCTTAGCATGTAACTGCACGTGTTTCTATCACACATGTTCCGTGAATATTTTAATATAAATTCAGTTTTATTTGGGCATGTATATGTTTATGTATACATTGTTACCATAGGTTTTTCCGCTGCAGTATTTCAGATCAGCTTAGGCATTTCGGTTGGGTATTATTGACCGTATTTTCTTTATTTATTTATTATTATATTATATTAAGCAGTGAACAGTAATACCCATCTGAGGTGTCCTACATACATAGCATGAAATGAAAACAGAGTAACAATGTTGTGAACAATAGTAGTAAAGCAAATATCATAAGATAAAGATAAAATAAGCAAAAAATATCAGACAATGAATAGAATAATCAAAACAATAAGACACAAAATTAAGAAATAGTATGACAAGTTACGAAAGAAGAATATAACAAAAACATGTTTACGAGTAGAGATAGAAAATACTTACTAAGTGATGCGTCAATCATCGCCCAAAGTTTTTCATTTCTTGTAGGTCAATAATTTAGATGTTGAGCTAGATACGAGATGGTTGTGGATAGGATTGCATGAATGCTTTGTACATTATATATTATGATGGCTAATTTAGATGGCATGTTTTATGACTCACATGTCTTATAGAGTTTTTCATACTCATGATGTATAGCTTTTACACATGTCATGTACAGTTTATATATATATGATGTATAGTTTATATGCATACTTCGTACATTATATTTTATGAAAATAATATTAATATACATTGTTCTTTTCGACATAACACACTTTATATTTTACATTTATGCTCATAGCTTCCACATGCATATTTTTCCTTAAGTATTTGTGAGATTTCTACTATATATTAATGATAATGATTTTAGTGGTTAAAAAAAGATGATGATGATAATAATAATAATAATTAATTAATCAATATATACAGTAAACAGTAATATATAACAGTAGTCTCCACATTTTATTTCTAAATCTGATTAATCATTGAAATTAATTCTAATAAAGCCACAATGTATCAATTATCAGAGTAAGACAACAACTTGTAGGCCTAATATAGTCTTACAGTTACATTTTTATGTCCAACAAAATGTTAAGATCACTTTTTAAAAGGCTAACGTTTGAGATGAATCCTTTTTTCGATTTTTAACCTAGGCTTTATCACACTTGTTAGTTCATGAGCGATTTCTCTATCAAACTCCTACAAAAAACCTATAAGAATCCTGAAATTTCATATATTATTTAAAATTTCATTTGTAATAGTATTATATACTTTAGTTAATGATTATGAATGAAAATTATTGACACAAACTCTTATGGTTTCTTTCATGCTTGAATTTGATTGGTCATTAAAATTAATTCTAATAAGGTCATAGTGTAACAACCGTTAGACAAAGGCAACAACGTGTGCAATTAAAGTGAAGCAAGTTAAATGAACAAAAATAATAGCATAAAAATAAAGGAAGGCATGAAAGGGTAGTCCGCACATGCATTCGTCAATAATAACAAGTATTCACAATAAATCCATGGTAGTTTCAATAAATATGAATCAACAATAGCCACACACACACACACACACACACACACACATATATATATATATAATTATGATTATAACAACAAACAAAACCTCTTCAAGAACCACCATTCAATCAAAACACATCAAATAATCAACCAAATAATCATCTAACCAATATAAATATGTGGATAACTAAATAATCAAATAACAAAATCATAATCGAATGTTATTAGATACCAAATAAAATAACCCATTATATTCATCCAACCAAACAAAATATGATGAAAATATAGATTCAAGCAGATTTTATAAAAAGCAAGATACGAGTTTGACATCATTTAATCAAGTGATAGAAGCATCAAACATATTAAACAAACATACAAAGGGTAATCCCCTTAGGAAATACGTACCCGTGGAGTCATCTCTTACAAAAATCTTCTTCTAAGGAACCAAGGCTTTAAGGACCTCAAACAGATCATGAACAATGCTCGTGTTTAAGTTTTAGGTGTAGTGTATTTTCTCAATAAACAAAATACTTTTTTTTTTCTCAAATATGATTTATCTTTTAAAAAATTCCTACCCCTCCAAAGAAAGGAAAATCTTTAAATTTAAAATCTCACATCTAAATAAAATAAAATCAAAATTAATTAAAATAAAAAATAAAAATAAAATCAATTAAAATAATAAATATAAACAGATCTTAATTAAAATCAATTAATATCAAATTTAAATAAAACCAAATAAATTAAAATGCAATTTAAATTTAATCAAATCAATTAAAATAAAAAATTAAATCAAATTAATTAGAATCAAATTTAAAGGTGTTTTATAGACATTAGAGTAATCATTCATATAGAATCATCTTAGTGGATCAGTTCAATGGACACATCTACAATATGTACCTATATGTTGCATTAACTTGTCAACAAATAATTTTGACATGTGAGATTTATAACATTTAATAGGATCGTTCAACATTATGATAGTCTTAATTGTATTATTTATACCATTGGTTAGGATAATATTAGGACTATAGATATTTTAAGAATGATTACCTCATGTGCTCAAAGGGTCTTCACCGATCAAGTTTGTTGTGCACTGATTCCCTCACCACGATTAAACTATTCTAAGATCATTCATTAGCTATAGACATTTTCTAGCTTATTACACCACCAACTATACTAAAAATGAATCCCCATTGAGAGTTATAAGCATCTCAATCCATTTGGAAACTAGCATCACTCTATCCATTCACAATGATTTTTTGTCCTTCTTTATAAATTAAAAATGTATCTTTAGTCTTTATCAAGTACTTGAGGATGTTTTCGATAGTTGTCTATTGAAACTTGCTTGGATTTGATTTATATCTACTACAAGCACTTAAGGTATATGAGACATCAATCTTCATATATAATATGATGTACATGATTCATCATATAATAGACACATAAGGATTTGATTCATCTTATCTCTCTATCCTTATGTTTAAGCACACATGCCTTTAAAGAGATATACACCATGAGGCATTGAAAAGAATCGTTTTCTTACATTCTTCTAAGTTAAATCTCTTCATTATCTTATCTACATACGTGTTTTGAATTAATCCAAACAATTTACATGATCTTTTATGATATATCATAATACTAAGGATATAGGTTGCTTTAGTCTTTCATGGAGAAGTACTTAGATAACCAATTCTTTACTAATTGTAAGTTTGATATGTCATTTTTTATAATCCAAATACCATTGGCATATAATATCATAAATACAACTATGCTCTCATTGATCCTTTTATACATTCAAGGTTCACCTTCGTTTTTAATGAATTCTAATTCTCTTACATCTTCATCTAAGTAAATGAGTCCATTAATAGATCTCTGCAACTTGCATATTTATGTGTTTGTCCATCAAGAACAAAACCATTTAGTTGTGTCATAAACACATCTTTAACAAGGTTTCTATTCAAGAAAGTCGTTTTGAAGTCTATTTACCAAATTTCATAATTATGGTGTGCAACAATGCAAGCATAATTCAGATAAACTTTAAAATTGTAATTGGTGAAAATGTTTCATCATAACAATGTCATGTTTTTGTGTAAAACCTTTTGCTACATGTTATGCCTTATAGGTATGCATGTTACTTTTTATGTCAGTCTTCTTCTTAAAGACCCACTTCCACTCCAGAGGTTTTATGCCATTGAATGGATCTACCAAAGTTCACACATGGTTTTGGTATGTGAATTCTATTTTAGATTTAATGGCTTTAAGCCATATGGTAAAGTTTAAATTCACTATAGTTTTCTCATAAGTTGTAGGCTCATCATCATGGTTGACTTGTACATCACCATTGTAGCATCCCGGGTTTTTCTAGAAAAGCTCTTGGGGATAGAGTTCTGGGGTTAGAAATAAGTCCAGGAATAGGGTGGGGGTCTTGAGGAGTTCAGGGGTGAGATGGTAGTTTTCCAGAGCTGAGTGGCCTTCGTATGATGCCTTTAGGGAGGTTTTAATCATGCGAAGCGCGGGAAATGGATTTTTATTCATTTTCCCTGGTGCACTCCCGTGCACCATCCCTGCACGCCCGTGCAGGTGGGTAGCAGGAGAGAGAGACGGGAGATTTATTAGATTTCTCACCCGCAGTTTCCCTTTTTCAGCTCAGTTTCTCTTGTTTTCAGCAGCTCCCAGCCCTAGATCAGATTTCCAGCTTCCAGCAGCTCTCAATCCAGTTAGAGAGATCAGAGATTAGCTTGAGAGATAGTTTCCAGCAGCCATGGCGAGAGGTAAGTGTTTCTTACTCTCTCTTTCAGTTTCCCAGCTTGTTTGATGTGGATGGAAACGTGTGTTTCCATTTCCAGTTGAGATGCTATGCTTGTATGTGTATATGATGATGAGATGATGATTATATGTTGATTGAGATGCTTATTTTCCACCCAAAATGCATGCTTGCTTTGCTTGTGTGTGTTAGTGAGAGAAATATAGATTTTCATGGTGGATTCAGTTGAGATAGATGGATGATGAAATTGATGCATGCTATGTGTATATGGAAGTGCCTTGAATGCATGTTTCCAGTTAATTTCAGTTCGGTTGAGGATTGTGTGTGTTTGGATGGGTTTCTTGCATGTTCCAGGTGGGTGCTCGTATTGCAGAACCGGACACACGCCCGTGTGCCCGCAGACGCACGCCCGTGTGCCCTGGTTTCTGTAAGGGCACGCCTGTGTGCACGAAGTGCACACGGCCAGATTTGCAGTGGGCACGACCGTGTGTCCTGAGGGACACGGCCGTGTGCCAGCTTCTTCAGTAGAAATACGCAGCGATTCCAGAGGAGAGCACGACCAGACACACGACCGGGGCACGATCCCGTGTGTCTGGGCACACGCCCGTGTGCTTTGTTTGGCACGACCGTGTGTGAGTGCTGCACGACCGTGTGCCTTCCTTGCACGGTCGTGTGTCAGCCAGATTTTCTCAGAAATTCAGAAATTGACTTATTAAAGATTTGGTAATCCATCCAAGGCCTAATAATCATCCGATAATCCAGATTTCAGCTAAGAACAGATGCATAAGCATGCATAACACTACATATAGCCTGAATGAGGATCCAAGGATCCGAATTCAGTAGTTTTCAGCAGTCAGAACCCAACATATGGGTTTCAGTTTTTGGGTGAACTCGAGGGGGCATCTGTGGGACCCAGCTTTCTGACACCAGTCAGTCAGCTCAGCAGCATATCAGTAGATCAGATTTCAGTTTTCTAGCCAGTAGCTAGAATTTTCAGCCCATTTGGCCAGGATGTCGAATCCCTGTATTCATCAGCCTGATCAGCACAGCAGGTACCTTCGGGTACAGTTATAGATTCAGATACATGCATCATCAGTCATTTTCAGTTTCCAGCTCAACATGTCATTACATATACATATTGGCATGACTAATCAGATAATCAGAAATCAGTAATCAGATAATAGTTAATCCAGAATCAGCAGTTTCAGCGCCAACAAGCGATTAGATGTATGGATAGGGCCGAGACCAAGTTTCAGTGTGTGCTTGTGTGTGTGTTTGTCGCTTGTTTGGGCGGGGGAAGTAAGGAATGCTTACTGGGTGATCTTTATCACTCATCCCTTTCCTTCTTCCTTCCTTTTCAGGTTTTGCTGCTGGCGAGGAGCGGGTGGGCCGAGGCTTGCGAGAGGGGACCCCACACACTAGAGATCAGTTGTATTTTATTTTCAGTTTGGACCTGTGAGGTCATGTATATGATGTATATTTTCAAAACAGTGTAAAGAACAATTGCATATATGGAAAGCCAGTATGGGCTCATTGTATATTTGTTTCAGTTTCAGCTTCCGCTTATGTACAGTAGCAGCAGTAGGGTTTCTTTTTCGTAGGATTCCCGTCTCGGGTACCCAATTTTCAGTTTATTAATAGAAAGAGATTTATTGTTCAGCAGCAGGGGTACTCGGGGCGACGGGTCCTACAACCATGCTGAGTTTGCATAGCTCTTGTGTATGAAAATTTGGTTTATCCTTGGTCTCACCATAGGTGGTGCAACCCTTTCATGTGTTCAACCATTTCATATGGCACAAGTTAGTGGATGTTAATAGTCTCCTTCCTTTGTTTTTATTCAAAATGCTTTGTAGGAAATTTGTTAGGATATAGAGCCTACCTAATTTATTCTTGCAATTTCATCATTTTTGTATATAAGGAGCATATCATTACTTTTGTTCCACTTGCAAGAGTTACATCAAGATCAGACAAAATTTTCCTTGTTTTGACTAGTTGGAAATTCTATACCTCTTTCATTGAATATATATATATATATATATATATATATATATATTGTGTATATCGTGTTAATTTGTTAATTCTTGAGAAAGATATAAACACTCCATTTCACTTGTGTAGAATGCATGCAAAAAGTGTACATAGTGGAGAAGGTGGTTTTCGTGGAGATATTGCAAATTCAATTAGGAAAAAGGTATGAGAATAGACTGCAATAAACACATGAATGTTGGTCATAATGTACACACTAATGATTGTTTTTAAAAAATATTATTCTATAACATTAACAATATCACTAAAACTGAGTTCAATTGTGTAATGTTCAACAAGTAAGCTTTTATTTTACAAAAAAATGAAATAAATAGTTAAAATGATGATATATAGAAATGAAGTAGACATTATATTTTTGTGTACAGGGGGGATTTGTCAAATTAGGCCTTTTGCTAGCCCTCGATAAACTCATGAAGTAAGGATACTTATAAATCACAAAGAGATTATATATCTAAACAATGTGAGACTCATTTTAGAAATGCTTCATATATATACAATACAAAACACCTTTCAACATTGTAGTTTAATTCGTAGTGAACACATTGTTTATCCATTCTTATAATTAATTACTGAAAACATTTCCATTGGATGATGCATTCGTCTACTGTGGGAGAGGGATGTCAGCCAAATCCTCTCTATAAGGTACACGGCCCAATTCCATCCGCCCATTAGGGTATACAAGCTCATTCTCCATGTTGGATTGGGCTTGTGGCTCTTCCTCTGTGGGTTCAATAAATAGAACAGCAGTATCTTTTCTGAAAATTAAGTAAATGACTGCTAGTACATAAGCGACCATCAGGGGAAACACTATGATGCCGACAAACACATTTCCCACTTTGGGCAAGTCATTGTGGATTAGCCAACCAACAAATCCTGTGCTCAGGTAATACACATTGATGCCTATAATTCCCAGGCTCAAGATCCATGAAAAAACAATGATCTGCAAGCGAATTGTTTCAGAAAATTAGAAGAATACGAAGATAATGTATTATACAAACCTCAATGTGGTTGACTTCAATTGGAGAGCTTTACCTAGAAGACAAGAAAACAATAAATCCAAACTTACATAAACAGAGTTCTTGTGAGGTCCCATCTTGGTGCTACTGCTGCTAAATTTGAGAAGAGGGATCAGAGCAAACGGCAGTTCAAATGACAGTATCATCTGCAATTAAAACTCAGTAAATATATAGTTTTTAGCTTCATACAGAGATAATATTATAATTACTAGCCTATTTCCCAAGAATTTGTTTTGTCTTACCGAAGCAATGATGATTAATCTTCCTGCTTCTTGAGGTCCCCCAATAATTGAAACAATGAGACTTGGTGTAATTGCAATGCACCTTGTCATCAAATTCCTTAGCCATTTTCTCATTTTCATGTCCAAGAAACCCTGAAAATCACACGACCCAGAAGCTAAATAAAAATAAAGAAAATTATGATTAATGAAATTCAACTTTTTTTCCCATATTTCTGTTGACCTGCATGATAAATTGTCCAGCATAAGTTCCCGTGATGGCGGAGCTTTGACCTGAGGCGAGAAGGGCAATGCCATAAACAATCGAGCCCGACTTTCCTAGCGCATTCTGCACAGAAAGAATCGAGTTTCTGTTAGTGTTTACTACATATATCTAGTTAATGCTACCAGAATCGATTTCTTTTTTCTTTCGTTTTTGGTTTGTCAGAATAATCTAGACCTTGAGGAGGAAAGAAGCAGAGTTGAGTGTAATCTCGTTGCACTGATTCTTGGTATATTCTGAGACATTTGGGGCAGAGCAAACAGCGCCTGATACGGACACCATCGCTACATTGATGAAAAGTGCTATAAAGAGGGCTATTCCACTCTCTATAAGGAAATATCTACATGCATCCTGTATAAATCAAGACGAATAATAGAGATATCACCACTAAAACATTTATGTCATAAAGATGTATATATATTCCAATGTTGGTAGTATTTCACTATGGCTTACGTTTATGCCACGGACAGAATTAGGCACTTTCCTGGAGAGCACTAAAGCTGAGTGCAGAAACAGATTGTGCCTGCATTATTATTAGATGGGTTTTGTCAAATTTTAATGATTTTGATTTTCTGAACATTAGATTCTGAGAATTATGAGAAGTTTGATGAATCATACGGCATGACCAGGGCGCCCAATAGGGCAATGGCGTTGCTTGTAGCACCTTGGCCACTGAGCTTGGGAATAAACATGCCCTTGAAGACATCAGTTGCGAGGGGTTTTACATAACCCATTTCTGTAAAGAAACAAGCAGCTAATACGAATACAAGTATTGCTATCAACACTTCCAGCTTCCTCGCCTACCATATTTAACCATTCAAAAAGAGTGAGACTAAACATGAGAACTAATTTGTTTGTTTTACAAAAAAATTACT